>APFE031377037.1:69775-79956 GCA_000404065.3 Pinus taeda
CTAAAGTTGCATTATTAGAATTCCCTGTATCTCCGCAAGCTATCTCTGCTGTCACCGAGATCCCAAGGAGTGGTCAGGAATGGTTTAAGAATTACAAGTTTGATACAACTCCATGTAAGGAGTTTCTGAAAGATCAATATGCTAACGAGGACCTTTCTAAGGCAATACCCAGGCATTATATTAAAGAGCATTATGCTCTGCTCCTCACAGCCATTTAGAAATACCTCACATGCGAGGGGAGGTACACTAAAGTATACTCCTACCATTTCAAACTTCTGTTACATTTCACAGGGAAGGCGTCCATAGATATCCCTTTCTATTTATTTAGGAGTCTAGGCAAAATGTGCGACAAAGTTCAATTTAAAAGGGATAATTATGAGACATCTCTCTTCCATCATGGTTTAATTAAGCTACTGGTGTTAGATAGCCTGCATAAAATCGGGAGGGATTGGGACTCTTTCATTTTCATGTCGGGTTTCCAAAGCAAAACCGGTCTTACCCCATTACCAGACAGGGAAAAAGAAGGAAAGACTCAAGAGTCTACAATGGTTGAAGAACCTACACTGGCAACAATGGTTGAAGAGCCTACATTGGCTGAGCCTAAGAAGCAGGCTAAAGACCGAAAGAAGCCAAAGCATGAATCAAAGCAATCAGGGAAACCCGTAGTCATTAAAGAGACACCCAAACCATCCAAGCCAAGTGAAGTTGCACAGGAAACCAGGATCAGAACAAGAAGCCAGTTGAGCAAAGAAAAAGGAAAGTCAATTGCAGTAGAAGACAGCCCCATGTCAAAGGCTAGTCTAAAGGATTTGCTAGAGGCAATTGACTTTGAACAAGCCACATCAGTACAGGTGGAGCCCGTGCCAATTGACCTAACACAGTCATCCCCTGATAGCTCTAAGAAATCAAAAGCCTCAAAAAGGCTAAGATTTGAGGAGGCTGGAAAGGAATTCATGGTCAAGCCTCGAAGGCCAATCACTAGAGGTCAAGCCCAAGCAGCAGAACAAGTCCCAAAGGGTGAGGAGACTGCCAAGGTAACAACAAAGCAAACCAAACCATTGCCTAAGATAGAGAAACCAAAAAAGGCAGAAAAGGCAGAAAAAATAGAGAAGGCAAAGAAGGCAGAAAAGGCAGTGAAGGCAGAGAAAGTACAGGAAACCAAAAGAATAATCTATACCAGAGAGCAGACCAAACAAAAAGGAAAGCAGATAGCTCAGGCCAAAGAAACAAAGGAGAGCAGAAAGAAAGAGGTAGAGGAAAAGGCTCCTTTGTTTAAGAAAGATAAAACCTCATCCACCAAGGAGAAATGGGAAGCAGCTGACAAGGAGATGGCTGATTTAGAAAAGACAGTATCAGAGATTGCAGCAATGGAGAGTGAACTTGCAACGCTGAAGGCTCAGCTAGGCAAGTTAGCTGCTAAATGAATTGATTTTTTTTTTAAAAGATCAAATGTTGCACCAAGTTTTGTTCATTTTTCTTAAGTTAATTAATTTTTTGAGGCATGTATTAAAGGAAGGCAAGTAAGTAATTTTGGAACCGAAGATGAAGCTGTAACAGTCTAAATAATTGAAGAAATTCATTAAAGACTTTGATTTTGCAAAGAACAGCAGTTTCGTAGCGCGCTACGAAACTGCTGTAGGTGACTGTTTTTAGGGGAAAATTCAAAAAACGATGCTGAGGTCATCAAATTTTGTGGAGAAAGGCTTCGAGGATAGAAAGGAAATCATTCATGGTTGCTTAAGCCTTCAAAGGATGATAAATGTAAATCTTATTGCCAAAAAGGTAAAACTTTTTGTCTTTACCAAGTTTTCATAAAGTACCTTTATGACCGCAGAATTAGGGTTTCTGGTAGGATTACCAGAATTTTGAGTTCAACACCTGGCAGTATTCGTAAAGCATCCAGATTATTCAGGCATATGGTGTTATGGTATGGTCATTAAGGTCATTATACAGCTTCAAGCATTTTTGTTGGAAAATGAACATGGATAAAAACAGGGACCGGTAAAACAGAGGATATTTCTCCATCAAAGGCTGAGTCAGCAACACACTCAGAATCCAAGGCAGCCAATCCAGCGAATGCTCCTCAAATATATTCCAACTCCTACAGGAAAGGCACAGCTGTCAAAGATCAGGAGGGAATCATGCAAACGAGGAGATGGTAGCAGAATTTGATTAGAAATAGGACTCTATTGTATTTAAAACACAATACCTCTGTATTTAATAAATTAGTTTCAATATGGATAAGGTAGTTAATCATAGGTTTTCGAGCTCCCCTCATGCTGGAGGAGGAGACTCAAGATAGCTTAGTTTTATTTCCTATAAATAGGAAAAACTCTGATGTATCAAGGGTTGGAGATTTTTATGAACAAGACAGAGTTTTCTTATTGGTGTATGTAAAGTTCCTTTTCACAGTAATAGAAAGTTTGTTGTTTCTTCCCAAGATTCATCCTGTGTCTCAAATGTTCAGAATGCATGTGATTTTGGTTCTATGCATCTTGTTTTACAGTTCATTAGACATGCAATCACTCTGAATTCATCATTGATGCTCAGACTTCCTGTGTATGTCTTGTTGAGTTGCAGTCCTTCTTAGTTGATGTTTTGAACAATGAGACATTATATGCCTTGGTTTCTATGATGCAATAGTTGCTTGTTTACTGTAGAAATGTTTAACTCCATGAGCCCAATGGAAGAAGCCTTCATTTTATTGTTCCAACCAGTTTAAATTTCATTCACTGTTATAAAGAGTTAGCCATCTTTTTGCTCTTAAAAGCTTATCAAAACCTGTGAGAGAGCCCTCTCTGACTAGGGAGGCTAATCCTTAGTCTAAAGTCTGGTTTGAAACAGTTGCATGAGATCTCACTAAGTAGCAGCCCTTAGTACATGGTTTTGTGACAACAGAGCCAATGGTCCACAAATTGTGCAATCTTATCTTATGATGCCTCTAATTTGTGCACTAATTCTGGAGTCCACACTATCATTTGGTCGAGCTTACACCTTCCCTGGCTGTCAGCTAACCTCACGATCCACTCATACAGTTTAGAAGGAAAGGATGCGAAGAAGATCTCGTGGATTTCCATATACACGTAACAATCCAACCACCTTTTCTCAGATACCTATGGAGTTTTGTTTTCCTATGTCATGAACTCGTGAATCTTCTTGTCCAACCACTCTTCAGTTTTCTTCTTTGTTGGGTTCCAGTGTCACGACATCAGACATCCCTTAGGCAGATCCTGGTCCCGACAACGAAACCATTTGTTGGATACATGGGGCTTGACCCAGGTTCAACAGTGAGTTTAGCCAAGCAAATCTTAATAATACTAGCCCTTTCGGCAAGAGTTTGTGGAGCGCGGACTAAGGTCTCACCCGAAGTAGTATGGGAGGGTGCTGGAACCAAGTTTCTGCACCCTAGGGATGTCTTGATGAGGGTTCTAGAGGTTTGTGACCCTATCCTAATCTGTGTGTTGCACTGCTTTGCACAACTTTCTATTCTTCACAACCCGTGCGCACCTTTGTATTATTCCGATCCGATACTTACTGTGCTATTATATAATTGCTTAACTCAGTTTGTGCGGGCCCAATATTCTTAATACTTATTCAAATTTTAGATTAGCACGTGTACTTGAAAATAAGATAAATGCATAAAATAACCATAACACAGAAATACATATCTATAAACAGACACACAATATTCTGAATCAATTTTATCGTCATTAATACTCAAGTTCAGTTGCAGACCTGACTCTGCCCTACGCAGTTAACTACACGGGTCTGCGCACTCAGCTGCAGAGCCTCTACCTAACATTACAACCCAATACAATTCAGATTCACTTCTATCTTCTAACCATGCCTTCACATCTATCTATTCCTTGTCAAAACTAAGACTCTCTTTCTACTTAGAGCCTCGCTCTATTTATACAATCCCATGGTCCGTGGACCATGGGTAGGTCGACACACTTTACATTAAATTACATTATCTTAGGGTAGACAACCCTAGACTCTCATGCTCCATGCCTACATTTCGCGGGGTCTTTACATTACACTTAAACAAAATTCGGACTTCAAGTCCCGAAAACATGCTATGGGGGGATCCACTACCCAACATGCGCTGATTATAGAAATTCAAGAAAAATAAAAGGAATCCCGAAACTTCCTCCTTCAGAAGCTTTCCGAGGTTGTTTCAACCATTTATCATGGATAAGAGTCTCGAATCCTATGTGATCCTACCTTGAAGTTTTGACCTCTTATCCCTTGAGATCATCCTCCCATCTCAAGTGGATCTCAAGCCTAGATTGGTAAATGGATAAGAATTCATAAACTACATCCCTCATCTATATATTTACAACCATCCATGGGAAATGCATTGGATTTTGGAGATGGATTCTACCCTGATATTGTTGCCTTGAGAGTCATTATTCCATGAATTAGGGTGACATAAAGGTATACTTTGTGGCAAGGAAAGGACAAGTCAACTTGGGGAGCTCTTCTGCAAGATCAACTCCTATTTTTGGTTGTAACTCTCTCCATTTCTATTGATACAAAGTGTAGATTGTTTTCCTATATATGATGTCATGATTTCATGTATTTCAATACCATGTTGATCTATTGAATGAAGTGATTGGATTATGCTACATAGATGTCATAGATATTTGGCTTTTTTTGTTTGATTGTGCAGGTTCTAATTATAGCGATCAGAGCTAGGATTCGAGTGTACTAACTGAGAAAGGAACGAAGCTTACGATAAATTCCAGGTAGGCCTCATCCCATCATTCAATTACTTTAAGGAAGACGTTGTGCCCTTTTGTTTCTATCGTTCTAGTTCAGTCCACCAGGTCTAAGGAAGACATTTATGTCTGTAGTTGTATATTTCATATAACAAATTGGTGACCATACTGGGGAATGGTTTACCAAGTCTCTGTTGGCTCCTATAACAAAATATGTGGCTAATGTTATTTTTTCTTATGGATATATTGATATTTACTTTGATGGTTGCATTTATTCATTAACATGTTACATTCACCCCATAACATCATAACATTATTCAGATTTACAACATTATTCAGTAGCATATGAGACTATATAAAAGGAACAATATCATCATCAATGAAATGGAACATAAAGGAACAATAGAAGAAAATCATTCACACATAGAGACATTAGGATTGGTCGGAGACCAGGGAAAAATTCACTATGGGGAAAACCCTTTTCAAAATTTTTTTCTTCTTCTTCTTAGATTGTCATCAATTGATTCAACAAAAGAGAGTACAATGATCCATATCTTCATCTATGCAACTATACAACCAAAACTACTACAACATCCATGAAATGAACTCAACAAAGCTTATACTCAAAACATTGATTCTAAATACTGTAAGGAATTATCACTGACTATAGTCAACTGCTGAACCCTGTGGTAACTGAGTGAAATCTTTGGACAACTGAGATTCCATCATTGAAGTCTCGTTCGCATGAAGGAGGAGTCATGCAAGCCACTATATTAGCCCAGTCACACCCTTAAGCTTGGTATGCAAGCAACTATGGTAAGATTTACCTAGAACTATCTTAGAACCTCATTCACACCCTTCAAGATGATATGTGAGTGACTGTGTCTTCCCAATCTCTCTCTGAAGCACTGTGAGCATGTGACTACAGTTGAATCTGACCTGAGAAAAGTGAACTACTGTGATTTTGAAACCCTAACTCCCAGTCACATGGATGGCGAGTTGTCTATGACTAGAAGGATCTAGTCACATAAATGAGATCCTGTGCCAGTGGCTGTGGTCAGATCCATCATATGTTGTGCCTGCGACTTATGCCCAAAACCCTAGATCTGAAATGTGAGCTTCAAACCCTGCAATTTCACCTCAGAGAAAACCTATTCCTCTGCAGACAAGCCTTATACCTATGCGAGCAAAAAAAAAACAAGATAGAAGATTGTCTCATGATTGTGTCTAAATGAGGTAGAAGTCAGTTGTATTTATAGCCTTCCAAGGATGTCCACTTTGATTTAGGGCCAACGTTGATAAATGTTCACACGAGGGATTTTATTCATAAATATACTTTCCCTTATCCAATTTGAGTGATCTTTAGCTCGATTTTGGTCCTCTAAAAAAGAGGAACTAAATGAAATCATTATCTCCATCGAGTGAGATTTCCAAAGTGGAATTTGACTGAAGTTGCATATTTTTAACACTCCCTCTCAACTAAGGAAAATTCCACCTACCAATATCTGACCATCGATCAATATGACATTTTTTCATCAAACCATATCCAATCTAAAGTATCATCATGTATCATCGTTGATCATTTCAATTCATCTTTTGTTTATTCCTTCTTATCTCTTAATTGTCCTTGCTCATTTGTTGAATATTCTCGAATCTAAAAGAAGAAGAATTTTGACATCGGAGGGGAGCTCAATCTACTACCCTCTATCCATCAGGGTATTACCCAAAATCTCTACCAACGGGCTACTACCCAAGGATATCGATAGGGAGCTAAATCTGCAATCTATATCATCATCAGAGAGCATATCATCAGGGAGCACATCTCAACCTAGAACCACACTGGGGACCTCAATATCAACCCAGAATCTCATGGGGGAGCTACTATTACAACCCCATATCGAGAAATAGGATATCCAAACATAAAATGGAGAAAATCTCAACCCTGGAATCACATTGGGGAGCTCATTCTCAACCTGAAACCACATAGGAGAGAAAATCTCAACTCAATCCTATTGCATGTTGATCTTCCCATCAATGAATCTAAGCAATCATGTGGTAGAACACTTGCATCATAATTGACTTAGGTTGTACACCCCAAGAACACTCTCAACCCATTGGCCAAACATGGAGTAGTATTCCCAACAATCCCTGATTCTGGGTATGATGCCAACTAGGGTATACTCTGCATAGACCAGATAGGGGAGCAACATCTTTGACCCTATGAATATAGGGGAGAAACATCTTCGACCCTATGAATATAGGGGAGAAACATCTCCAACCCTATGGGTAACAGATAGGGGTGATACCCTATTGTCTAGAGTCCCCTCAACCCTTGGAGCCCTCCATCTCAATTCCACACCCTGGGAGCTCAAACAGGGGAGGAAGAGTTGGCTCAATGTCCTCGATCAATGATTCTCTCTATAAATCATCAACATGTCGTCGTAATCCTATCTAGAATTCATTATGTCTTGATAGCAATAGTCTCTTGTTCATACAGGGCATCAAATCAAATATCATATTAGAATATAAACAATCTTATATATATATATATATAGATATATATATCACAAAAAGGATACCATAGTCATCCTCCCTCTTAGGAGGTTCCAACCACAAGCCTAAGCTTGTCTCTTACAACAACATTGACTCAATGTATGAAGGTATCTCAGTCTCAGTTCCAACTATATGTTGGATTCTCTACCAATAAAATCCCACTCTTTATCATCGCAATGTATCCATGTCATGTCCAAATCCTACTTAGATGACTCTTTAAGGAGCTTCTTCATCCAACCTCACAAATAACCATGCTAGTAACATCATACTCAACCTCGGTTATGCTACTAACCTTTCAAATATCATGGCAAATCTCATGGTAAGGAAACATTTAAATCTGCTCATCTCATCAATAACGATCCTAATCATCATCAATACATCCAAGTAGTCACATATTGTAGAATGAATATCTCAAATCAAAAGTTGATCATCCCATGCAAGTATCTCGAAGGATACTCGACAACAAATCAATGTATATGAAGTGGTTCAATCATGAATTCACTCAGGTTCTATGCACATCATATATATATATACAGACAGATGTTCAAGATGGAACATCAATGCTTCAATCAACTATCGATTTCCAAGTTAAGTTCAATATTTCTTCACAACTTCTTGAAATTCAATCGAAGTGTCCGAGGATTTTCATTTCCACTTTCCAAAACATTCTTCAATAGATTTGCAATATAGATTTTATTTTCCAAATTTCAAGAATCAATTCATCATTTCATGATTCATTATTTCGAGCTTCAAAGTCCATCTCCCTCTTACTTAGATAATCAAAGTCTCATTTCTTGTCAAAAATAGAACATCAACATATAAAACCAAAATCAAAATCATACCTTGGAACACTTATGAAGTAGATAATAGTCAATGTAGTCACATCAAGAATGAGGAGCTTGCAATATACAATGCTCTTTGCAAACATAACAATCAACATGCTTAGCATTTCATAAATCCATATTGTGCAATCAAATAAAGTAAGTAATCTTATCAAAGTTTAGATTCCATATTAATATCAAACTCATTAATATCACTATAACAGATTCTTTAGATCTGGTGACAGGTAGAGCTCTCATCAAGACATGAATTCATATATTATCATGTCAAAAAATTTTCAATTAATTATCAAACCAAGCTTCCTCCAAATGTCAAGTTATGACCTTATCTATGCTAACAAGTTGTCATTTCCCAAACAGTATCAAGTCATCCTCATGATCATAATGTAAGCCACTACATGCAAATGCATATACTAAGAATAGTTTCCATCAATTTACTGTGAGATTAATTCATGTTGAATCACATTTGTCAATACTTCAACCATTGTGAGAAGAATAATGAGGCCAATATAAAACCATTATCAAATACCAATATTAGTTATTGAAAGTCATTATGCCCATATAACATTGTTATAAAGGCAAATCATCAGTAGTCAAATCAAATCATTAGTCATCAGGTCAAATCCAAATGTGCTATCATAGAGAGATATATAGCCCAGAACATATATCAATAATTGAGTCAAATTTATAAGTCATTATCATGTCGAAAATCTAAACACTGCTCATCTATATCAATCATCCAAATCTAGTGAAACTCTTGCAGAACAAACTTCAATGGTTAAATCATAATGACATATCTATGTGCATATCCTAGTCACCTGAAACACAAGTTCATTCTACATATTCATATTATATTGTTGGCTTATTGGGCCCCAACCTAGGTTTAGAAGAGTTATTAGCCAAACAAATCCCGCAGCTACCAGCCCTTTCGGCAACAGCCCGTAGAGCGTGGACTGAGGTCTCACCCGAGGTAGCAGGGGAGGGTGCTGAAACCAGGTTTCCGCACCCTTGGGATGTCTTGATGTGGTTTGGAGGGGTCGGGAACCGTTCTGTGGCCTCATGCCACTCTGGACTAGTATGAGGCTTCCACATAGATCCACTCAGGTGTACCTTTTTATTAATGAAATTATTATAGATCTGAACTTCTATAGTCTTTAAGCGAAAATTTAACCATAACCCAGTGTGCATAATCATAAAAAGATGTAAAGTCAAATAACAGATGCATAAACTAGAAGACACCATATTCACGATATTTTAGAAAACAAATTATCTTTATTAATATCTTCTTTCCAATAAAACCTTCTTTCTGCCTCGCGCATACAACTGCAGGGGTTTGAGCACACAACTGCGGACTCTACTAGGCTTCTGAATAGACAACTATAGAGCCTCTATCTATCTACCAACACTCTCCACTTACAAACACATAACTCTGATTACTTCCACCAACCCATAACACATCAAATCGAAAATCTAGAACAAAAACTACCTTCTACCCTTAGAGCCTCGCTCTATTTATACATTCCCATGGACCGTGGACCATGGGTAGACCGACTTACTTTTTATAATTCTATATTATTTTTGGGCAGACAACCCCTTGACTCGCTGATCCAGGTGGATGTTGGTGGCCACCCACTATCCCATTTGGACCCCCACAATTGTCTCTTTCAGCATTTTCAGTTTCCTTAATTGTAGCACAACTTACTATTTTTAGCAGTTTTTCGGGTCCAGAACTTCCGGAGCCGTTTTGAGACCCTAAACGACGTTTTTTGGGGAATCCGGGGGCAACATGGGTCCAGTCCATGAAATGGACCCATGTTGCCCATTCCAACAATGATAGTGCTCGAATAGATATTTCTAATGAGCTATTGTACATGTCAAACGGAGATCGTATGCCAAAGTTATGACCCCGGGAAATTGATGTACCAATTTACCCAAAACGGGGCCCACAACTTGGCGTTTCATCTTCTCGGGTTAGGTTTTGGAATGTGAAGGGTTTTCCATTGTTTCTCAATAATAAATAGGCCTTCGAGCCTCATTGTAACACAGTTCGGAACAGTTCAGAGGCATG
>APFE031377049.1:29033-48642 GCA_000404065.3 Pinus taeda
TTGTACAAAGAAGATGGATCGAAAGAGGCAGATGGAACATTATATCGTCAGTTAGTGGGAAGTTTGAACTATCTCACCACTACCAGACCAGACATTGCATACTCAGTCAGTATTCTTAGTCAATTCATGGCTAAGCCTTCAGGAAATCACTGGAATGCTGCAAAGAAAGTTCTCCGATACTTAAAGGGAACAGTGAATCTTGGTATTATGTATACTGATGTATCTGATGTTGCATTGACAGGCTTTTCTGATTCAGATTGGGCAGGAAATCCAGATGACAGACGATCTACCTCTGGCTATACATTTCATATTGGATCAGGGGTCGTATCTTGGAGTAGTAAGAAACAGCCAACTGTTTCTTTATCATCAACAGAATCAGAGTACAAAGCTTTGACGAATGCCACCTGTGAAGCTATTTGGTTGCGGAGAATTCTTGCAGATCTTGAAGAAGCACAAAGTGGTGCAACATGTATCAATTGTGATAATCAGAGTGCTATCAAATTAGCACATAATCCAGTTTACCATGCTAGAACAAAACACGTTGAGTTACAGTACCACTTTGTACGTGAGAAAATTGAGTCAAATGAAATTGGATTGATATTTTGTAACACCAAGGATAATGTGGCTAATATATTTACTAAGCCCCTTGGTAAAATCAAATTTGAAGTTTTTAGAAGTCAGTTAGGTGTTGTAGAAAATCCATTTCTCCATTAAGGGAGGATGTGAGAATAATGCAGAAATAGAATTAGTTATTGAACATAATTAGTTAGGAATTGGTTGCCAGAATTAGTTGTGAGTGGTTAGGAATTGGTTGCTAGAATTAGTTATGAGTTTCCTATATAAGTGTGATTTAATTGAGCAAATAATTTAATGAAGATTGTGTGAGCTTTGTCTCACGTTTTCTGCCTGTCTGCCTGTGTATCTATTCTAATAATACAAGTATAAATATACAACTAATGTATTGCTTTCGCGGAACTGTCAACATTCTTCCTGACTTTCTCCATATTGTTAAAAAATTAATGATCCGAGCAGGGAGCATTATCATCTCAGTATGACTGCCATAGAACTGCAACTTCCTTTACGTATTCCAATGGCTTTGGTCACTTTCTACAAAAGTCACTGTCGGCGTTATTCCTGGTCTACTATCGAATATTATAAAAAGTGAAAGATAAGACGAGTAAGGATCGTTATCTCACTATTATGAGTGTCATAGAACTGCAACCTCATTAGTAAGATAGTAAGGATCATTATAATCTCAATATGAGTGCCATAGAACTGCAACCTCCTTTATGTATTCCAATTGCCTTGGTCACTTTGTACAAAAGTCATGTCGGCGTTATTCCTGGTCTACCATCGAATATTATAAAAAGTGAAAGGTAAGACTAGTAAGGATCATTATCTCACTACTATGAGTGCCATAGAACTGCAACCTCATTAGTAAGATCAGTCAGGATCATTATTATCTCAATATGAGTGCCATAGAACTCCAACCTCCTTTACGTATTCCAATTGCCTTGGTCACTTTGTACAAAAGTCACTGTCGGCGTTATTACTGGTCTACTATGGAATATTATAAAAAGTGAAAGGTAAGATTAGTAAGGATCATTATCTCACTATTATGGATTCCACACAACGTAGAGAGAGATGAACATTGAAGACGGTAGAAAGTATATAAATTAATTGAGTTTAGTTATATAAATGGTATGAAATTTAGATAATATCAATTTATAATAACTATGAAAATATTTAATTTTTATAATATATGTCACACTGTTAAAATTTAAATTTAAAGATAAAATTAATAAAAAATTATATTTTATTTTAAAAAAATATTATTATTATTATTATTAATTATTTTGTTAGTTTGGTCCATCCAGATTTAAATATTGAATTTCATTGTTTACATGATACTTCATATCATGATCATTATTATTATTACTTATAGAAAAATTTTGCTAGAAAAAACCACCACAAATCTATATGGTGGGAAGGAGGACAAAAAGAAAACTCCACTGTCATCAAAGAAGAATACTCTAGAGAAAACTCTAAATCACAAGAAATCGGGCAAGAAAAAAACAACTCTCAAGACAAGCAGGGAGAAAGCCCCGCCCAACAACAAAAAAATGAACTCGACAACCTCTCAAGCATCAATAGTTATGAGGATTCTAATACCACACAAAATAAATCTTCATTTAACAGCAAAGCAGATCTTTTAGATCAAACTTCTTCTCCGACTATCTTCAAAAGGACGAACACAATAGATCACAAAGCTAAGACACCAATGTCCCAAGAACCAGAAGAGATGAAGGAGATGCAAGATAAAGGAAGCTGGAAGACCATAGAGAAAAAAAAGAAAGCTATAGCACCAATCTCGCCAAGAAAGATGAGTAGCCAGACAATTAAAAACTAAGAAAATTATAGGTCTGATAGACCAATCTGGTCTCAGTGAACGTTAACCACTATCATCATCATCCTCATCATCATATATATAGATATATTTAAAAAAAAAAAAATTAACCATTCTTAGATTACCATAGATATTTTAAATTTGTAAAGAAACTTTCTTATATATTAAAGTTTATTAATACCACATGTCCAAAAAAGCCATATAAACTCACTTCATATCACATTTGTTTATATGACATTTTTTTAATTAATCAAGTTAATTAAAAGAACAAAGAAGACATAACTAATAGAAAATAAATCACAACTTTTTATTTTTGTATACTAATATGAATATTTTAAAATATTGTCGAAAAGTTAAATCCCTACTATCAATTTAATAATTATTAGTAATTAAATTAAAATTTCAAATTTCAAATACACATACCTTTTGAAATAATAACTTATTTGCATTATATTACTGAAATAATAACTTATTTGCATTATATTACAAAAACATAGCTAAAAATTATCAAATATAAATCATTATAAAAATATTTCAAATTTTTTTCCAACCCCTTTAAAGTTTTAGAAAATCATTCAAGTTGTAACAGGTTTTAGACAATCATTTAATTGTTATAAACCTTTGTAAATGGTTAGAAAATCATTTAGCTTGTTATAAACCTTGATTATATATTGCATTCAATTCTCTCAGGCTCATCTTAGAGGAACATTAAGATTTACCAATTGAATGAGCGGAGGGTGGTAGAGAAAGGTTGTAATGAGGTATGGAAAGTAAACAATTCCACATCTCTCCCAAATTAGCAAATTCAAATTTTATCAAGATGATGGTAAATAAAAAATTTCATGTCTTCAAATATAATATAATATAAGATTGCGTTATGTTAGAGATCAGCCCACCAGAATGTACGCTTTTGTTCTCTCTTGATTTTTGCGTTCTTAACTCGATATTTCATATGCACACGATTACTCTTCTTGACTTTTGTGTTCTTAACTCGATATTTCCTATGCACATGATTATGCATTTTTTTTAAATTTTTATTAATTTTTATAAATATATATAGATAATTGTTTTTAGTGGTCAATTTTGTAGTATTCATATTTTTTATTTTTGAATTTTTTATGGACAAACTCAAAACATACTCTAGAGCGTTAGGACTTCAATGTTTTATTTCTACTTTATTTCAAAATAACTCTCTCTAAAATGTAATTAAATCCCTAATACTCAATTTTGGAATTGTGGAATGTTCTCTATAAACTAGAATGAATATAATATATATATTATAATTAATAATATAATTATTTCCCCATAAATTTTTGTTTCAATTCCTTTGTAATAACGAACTAACATACCATACAATCAATTTTTTGTTTTCTAAATCTATTTATACCATACAAATTGATTTTAGTCTAAAAACATGGATGCAATATTTACCTTTTGTAATTCTATCACTTGGTGTATGTCAAATTATTTCTATGGTTGTTCATCTCTATTTTTGAAATGAAGTAGTTCCTTGGTGCTCACTTAAAACCTTGATGATGTCAATATTGGAGTGAAAAATAATGATTATTGTTAGGTTATTAAATATATGTGCTCCCTACTCCACATATATAATGTAGTTCGAACACAAATTTTCCCCTTACTTTCATCATTTCCATGGATCTCCATATTTCTTTTTGTTATATCTTTCCAAGAAAATCTTTTCCACGTAATTTATGGTTTTTTTATTTCTTCCTTGATTTAATTTTATGTTTCCTCTTGGTTCTCCTCCATCTTTTGTTCAATATATCTTTTATTGATCCTTGCACCTCTAACAATGGTTTTCAAACTTGGATACACAAAACTAGATATATTTTATTTATTAATGAATAGTGGATGAGATTTATGTGTGTTTAAATGGTGAAGTAACTATTGAAACACCATTAACAGCCATGTGACTGACTAGTAATTCTTTTGTTTTTTTCTTCATAACAAATGTCGAATCAAAATAGATCTTCCAATCAAAACTTATGCCAATTTTATCATATGTATCATTTGAAACCCTAATTTGTAAATTACCTAGATGTCTAAATTACATGGTGATATATCATTGAAATTTGAGCCCTTCCCAGTATAAAATTTTAGTTTGTAGTACTTTTGTGTATCTAGTTTGCAGTTACATGAGCTTGAACAAAATTCGATGTGCCAAGTGAAGGTTATGGTTAATTTTCCAAAACTTCTTTATTTTCTGCCTCTTCCTAAGAGAAAATTTGTGTAGTGTGCCACATGTCTACTTTTTTGTATACCCTAAGCTACTGAAAAAAATCATTATCTAGGGCTTCTTTGGGATAAATTGACATAACAATTTTCAAGATTGCTCCTTTGAAATTGATTTTAGAATTATTTACAAATCCTAACATCCACAACGTATATCTATAAAACTATAGGAAAAAAAAAGTTTATAATTTTTATGAGATATACACAGTGATCCCTCCTTATTCTCTTAAACAATACATAATCTAAAGTACCAGAGAAAAGAATCATTTTGAACATATGAAAATCACTTGTGTGAAACTGATTTCATTAACATTCATAAACACTAACTTTCATAGGGTATATATAAAAAATATTAGCTAACTAAAATCTAAAATTTTGATTTGTTGTACACTTATAGGTCTGCTACATAATCTCAAAATTTCATAGTCTGAATATCCCCAGTGAAAACTCCAATATCTCTTATTTGACACTGATTTTAGGACCATTTAAAAACCCTCACTTCCATTGGGTATATCTCCAAAATTATATAAAAACAAATTATGAAACTTTGAAAAGATATACCTCTTTTTCTCTTCGTAATCAACCCACACTTTCATTATTTGAATCTTCCCATAAATAAATTTATAGAAAACTTTTGGGGTGACTTATTTGAAGCAGCAAGACTATGACCATAGCACTAATACCAAATTTTATGAACCACGCACCCTTAAAATTATATTAGGCCAACAATTACCATCCACTTCAAGTATTAAACCTCCTTTTACAATGAATAAAATGTATAAGATAATATTTATGCCTATAAGAATATGACCTATTATATGTGTAAAACAACGAGTACAATTATAATAAAAGTATCTAATGAAAGATAAGTTCGGGTTAACCTAAAAACATAAAAATAAAATATAATAAAAATAAATACAGCATATATTAATAAAAGTCTTAAGGTTTAACCTAAGGTTTCTCTAAGACTTAACACTACATAATAAAAAAGTTAAAAATCGTGTTAAATGCAAGAAAAACAGTGGAAGATAAACAATATGAAAATTACTACTCCCTATATGGAAGGAAAAAACAGGCATAATAAAAGGAGGATGTGGATAAAAATACATGGATAATTGATTTAATGAAAGGCATATAAGATTACAAAATAATTTGTCATCTTTATAATATAAGTATTTTCTAACTATACATAGCTAAACAAACATTTTCTATAATATAAGCTATTGAGACAAGGTGACACTTTGGGACTTTAGATGGATCTCTTCTCAGGTGTTTAAAAAACAATGAATTTCATCAACCTCATTGTGATCGGTAAGAATACAATCACATTTTATAATACTAGGGTGACTTGATTCAATTAAGACCAGCCTCGATCCACCTTAATTCTGGATCTATCAAGCGCCGAGAAGGATCAAATCTCTTCAGGTGAAAAGCTCCTTTTTGAGTAAAAGACTTGAGGAAAGGTTTGCACCTCAAGAGATTTTATCCCTCTCAGCACTTGATAAATCCAAAGTTAATAAGGATCTATGTTGGTTTCAGTTATGTGCCGACCAAGGAAAATATATTGAACATATGATAATTTTTATAAAATATTGTAAATACATCAAAAATTAAATATAATTATTTTAAATATGCTAATATTAGGACCAACCTAGATCCATCTTAACTCGGATCTATCAAGCGCCAAGAAAGATCAAAATCTTTAGGTAAAAAAGCTATTTTTTGAGTAAAGACTTGAGAAAGGTTTGCACTTTGAGAGAATTAATCCCCTCAACACTTAATAAATCCAAAGTTAATATGGATCTATGTTGGTTTCAGTTATGTGCGGCCAAGGAAAATATATTAAACATATGATTAATTTTATAACAATATGTAAATACATCAAATATTAATATAATTATTTTAAATATGTTAATATGTGTGAGATTTATCTGGTCATTTTAATTTTAATTTTTTTTAGTTACCTCAATTTGTTGAGATGATAATTATTGTTAATAAATTTAATGATGAAATAAAAATTTTGAATGCAAGGTGACAATGTAATAGTGTTTCAGGATAGAAAATGTGAATAATAAGAATGTAGTCAATTACAAATAGTCTTCATTATGATCAATCTCAAACTATTTACTTGTACTATTCTTATTGTCACCCTTGTTAGTTTTGTCATCTTTTCATATCGATTATATTAGAATGACAATTAAAATCAGAAAACTTTTAAACTTTTAGTTTGAGCTAATGTAGTAAACATCATACCTTGTCTCTCGTACTCTCCAATATCAATAGGTCGAATTACTATAACACAAAAATCAATGTACATTGTCAATAATTTATTGTGCTTGCACTAAAATCAATGCATTGTTAATCTAATCACTTTAAAAGTAGTGTACCATCATACATCCAATTACATCAAATCATAAATCAATATCTTCAATGAAATAAATGCATCTAATGCAAGAAATCAAATAATATTAGAAAACAACATCTACACTAAAATCAATGCATCTAATACAAGTAATCAAATAGGACTAGAAACCAACATTTATACTACTATCAATGCATCTAGTGCAAGCAATCACATAGGATTAGAAATCAACATCTACATTGAAACCAATGTATTTAGTCCAAGCAATCAAATAGGATTACAAATCATATACATTGAAATCAATGCATCTACTAAAAGAAATCAAATGTAAGTAGAAATCAACATCTACATTTAAATTAATGCATTTCGTGCAAGCAATCAAATATGATTAGAAATCACCATCTACACTAAAATCAATGCATTTAGAGAAAGCAATCAAATAGGATTAGAAATCATCTACATTGAAATCAATGCATCTAGTGTAAGCAATGAAATATCGTTAGAAATCAACATCTACACTAAAATCAATGTATTTAGTGCAAGCAATCAAATAGGATTAGAAATTACCATCTACACTAAAATCAATGCATCTAGTTGAAAACTTTAATGATGAAAAATGATGAAATAAATTTTTTGAATGCAAAGTGACAATGTAATAGTGTTTAATTATAAAAGATATGAATAATAAGAATGTAGTCAATTACAAATAGTCTTCATTGTCATTAATCTCACACTAATTTCTTGTACTATTCTTATTGTCACCCTTGTTAGTTTTGTCATCTTTTCATATCGATTATATTAAAAGAAAAATTGAAATCATAAACCATTTAAACCTTTAGCTTGAGTTATTATAGTAAACATCATACCTTGTCTCTCTTACTCTCCAATATCAATAGCTTCAATTAGTATAACACAAAATTCAATATACATTGTCAATAATTCATTGTGCTTGCAATGAAATCAATGCATTGTTAATCTAATCACTTTAAAAGTAATATGTCATCATACATCCAATTACATCAAATTAGAAATCAATATCTACACTGAAATCAATGCATCTAATGCAAGAAATCAAATAACATTAGAAAACAACATCTACACTGAAATCAATGCATCTAATGCAAGTAATAAAATAGGATTTGAAATAAACATCTACACTCCAATCAATGCATCTGGTGAAAGTAAGAAAATAGGATTATAAACCAACATTTACACTTAAATCAATGCATCTAGTCCAAGAAATCATATAGGATTAGAAATCAATATCTACACTAAAACCAGTGCATTTAGTGCAAGTAATCAAATAGGATCACAAATCATATACGTTGAAGTCAATGCATCTAGTGCAAGAAATCAAATATAATTGGAAATCAACATCTACATTGAATTTAATGCATCTAGTGCAAGAAATAAAATATGATTAGAAATCACCATCTACACTAAACATTTAGTGAAAGAAATAAAAAAGGATTAGAAATCATCTACATGGAAATCAATGCATCTAGTGTAAGTAATCAAATATCATTAGAATTCAACATCTACACTAAAATCAATGTATCTAGTGCAAACAATCAAATAGGATTAGAAATCACCATATAAACTGAAATCAATGCATCTAGTGTGTTGTCCCTTAAGAAACCAATTTCTTGGTTGTGTAGAAATTGTGCTTAAGACATTAATGTTTATTATTCTTGTCACTTATTTGTATGATATATCATCAACTAAAGGACCTGACCTTTAACCCTTAATATTTAGCTGATATGAAAGTCTCAGAATGCCATATGATTGCTAAATATAAATGCTTAATGAAGAATTCTTTGAGAAGTTAGAGACACTATGTTGTTTTTGATAGAAATTGTTATCTATAACTTAGAAGAAATGTAGAGGTAGGAACTTTAAATACAAGAGCCCTCTTTTAATGGATTTTAACCTCATTCACATCAGTAAACAAAGACTTGTAGCTTCATTACCATATTTAAAGAAAGGAAGACATACGATGACACATAATAGAGAAATTAAAAAATCATACCCAAGAATACAATAGCATAGCCTCTAGGCTCTTCAAAATTTGGACCCCTTTTTCTATAATTTTGCCTTTTCTTATACATCATGGGACACTTGGTAACCACCAAAGCTGTTAAACTGCTTAACTATCTCCTAATTGTCTAAAGTAAAAGTCCTTATAGAACATTACGTTCGAGGGTAAAAGACACCTCATTCTTCTCAAGAAAACAAGATAACAAGAAGTGAAAAAAATTATAATATGATTGGCGATTGTTGTTCGATGTTCAAATCTGTGGCTTGAGTATGTGGTCCTGCTGATGCATCTTTGTTTTGCTCTATCATCCATTCCTGTAGATGTTCTGATGATAGCTAAAATTCTTTAATGCAACAAAGCTACATCTTTACAAAATTTCGTGCGTGGACCTTCTAATTCAGGTGGAAGTTCCTCTCAGATTTCATTTGGGGTTTCAGTCATCTGCATCTAATTTTAGTTCTTCTGCTAAAATAGCGGAATTGGTTGATTTAAGAATAATATGGAAAAACTTGAGTTACCACAGAACCAAAGGAATCAAGATTTTGGTTCATAATCTTATCACATTCACCTTTTCCACAAACCTTTACCCTCCCCACGGAATCAAAAGGAAACAAAACTGCAGTTCATAGACTTCTCGGGTCTGAAATTTATAATAAAGCCCGTGCACATTTTGATGCGATATCCATCGGATCTCGTCCCTTCTTGACGAGAATCTGTGATTGATCCAAAATTCAACGGATTAAATCACATTCCATAAACCATTGCGTTTGTTTTCCATATTAAACCTCATCCTTGTTAACCATGTGATTATCGTCAGATCTGAATCCTTCAAGCAGAGGACCTCGATTGACTGAGGTTTCAACTCAGTTTTATAATTTCTCGCAACCGATTTTGGCGTTATCCTCCACTTTTGTTAGCACGTGATTACCGTTAGATTTGTTGCCTATCAATGAGACGGCTCAGAAATTCTCCTGGGATTCTCACATTCAAAATCCATCAATAATATAAAACGAATCACTACTTTCAGACTTCCACGTTCTCTTTTAATTATGTTAGAACATAATATTTTATTTATTTTTATTTTTTTGTGATAAAATTGAAAACGAAATTTAAATGACAATGGATGCTACAACATCTGGCTCCACCTTCGGATAGTTCTTTTGCCATAGAAGCACTAAGAACCATAGATCAGTGCCTTCATATCAGGCATGGAGTCACATATCGCTTAGCCAATTTAAATTCTATGGAATTTGTACAATGAATTCACTCCGGTATCTATAATGATAGGATGCTTGTGCTTCAGAATTGAAAATAATGTTTGAGGTACTGACCATTGACAGGCAGCTGTAAAGTTTCACCATCAAGATTCTCTAGGAAGAATGTATTATTTTCCCTTGCTTCTATAATTTTGAATAGGCCATAAAAAAGAGGATCAAACTTTCCATGTTTGTCCTTATCTTATCTTCTAGTATCTGACCTTAATACTAGGTCTCCAACATTAAAATCAATTTCCTTGTCCTTTCTGTCAAAAATAGCCTTCATCTTTGGTTGATACATAATCAAATTATCTCTTACCTTATCCCTGCTTTCACTCAACTCCACTATCTTATCCATCCTTCTTATCAAAGCATTGGGCTCTTCTTTCTCAATTGATGATAAAAGTAAATGATTGATCTGCCCGAGTTTCTGCTTAAATGGTTTAATCCCTTCTTTCAAGGGAAACTTATGCTGAATAATGCTTACATCATATGCCTTGAGATCCTTATAGGACCAAGCAAGAACATCAGTGTACTTCCTGAAAAGCTCAATATATCTCTCCTTATAATTAAGTGGAACTCCATTAAATAATTTGACTAACTTGTGCTTGTTCTAAGTTCCAATATTGTGATCTTAAAACGCTCATCTTGTGGAATTTTCTCCGAACTAACAACTACATCATTAGAGTTAAAAATTCTTTCAAGAGGGACAAGCCCCCTTGGTAGAATATGATCTTTCAATTGAATAATTTTTTGATTAACTATGGAATTTTAAAAATCACTTACTTCTGCACCTTTTGTTGTTTTATCACCATCTTGATTAATCTCAGTGCCCTGAAAATCTTCAATCATAGTCAGTAATTCTTTAATCTGCTGATCATTCTTAAAAACCTGTCAGTGTTTTATATTATCCAGAATAGAAGGCCTATGCCTCATTTCAACCTCATATCTTAGCTTTGGATTTATTGGAGGCCTAAAAGTACTATTAGCCATAGCCAAAGAGTCTACTAATATGTTTCCATCTCTTGGAATGAACTGTACGATGAAATCCTCAAAGAATTTCTCAACTAAATCCCACACTTCATTTCTGTATGCCCTAAGCCTAGGGTGTTTTGTTTGACAATAGTTATTTATTTGATTTATAATCAGCTCTGAATCTCTAAAAACGGAAATTGACTGGACTCCCATTTGTTTTGTTGTTTGTAGAGAAATGATCAAGGATTCATATTGTTCCATATTATTAGTCGCTTCGAACTCCAATTTAAACAAAAAAGGGATCATATGATCTCCAGGTGTAATTAAAAGGAAACCGAAACCTGTTCCTTCTTTAGAATAGGCTCCATAAAAGAAGCACTTCCACACTCTTTTTGTTTGCAGCTCTACATTTACATTGGCTTAAGTAAGTTGCCTCTGGTTATCTTCAGCCAACTCTGCATTGTCATGCAGCATGAAGCAAGCAAAGTCATATTTTTCTTGGCTATATACAGATGAATTACTTGCTTCATCCTTTGTGATTGTTTTAACAAATCTTGATTATCGGTAGAGCCTTCTTTTTCCCCACCAAAAATTGGTATGGTAGCATAAGTAAAATCCAATCTCAGAACACCACACAATTTAGTTCCCCGTGACCTAGATAACAACATTCAAAACATAGCAAGGATATCTGCTACCACTACATCCATTACCAAGCTTCTAGATAGGATCTGGGATAATGACACCACAATATCTTTAATGACCCCGGGAAACTTGACTTTATTTGAATCAAAATAATACAAGTCTTTGTAAGGTTTAGTAACTTGTAGATTTAGTTGTTTCATTATTGATAATAGCATAAGGTTATGTGAAGCTCTTGAATCAAGCATACAATTGTGCAGGATGAAATCATGCATCAATAAAGAAATGTAGAAAGGAGGTGTTAAAGAATCTACCTCCCGCACATGTGGACCAAAAACCACTACTGGTTTATCTTCTTGCAGATTCATAGTGTCATTTATATTCACATTCTGAAATAGATTGATAAACTCAACAATCTCTCTTTGATAAACTGGTGTTTTGACCAACTCTATGAGGGGCACCTAAATTCTGATTTTTTCTAACTCTTTAGTGAGACTAAATACATTAACCTGTTTAGCATTCCTTTCATTTTCATGTTCACTTTTCTTCATCATTAAAATCACTTGTGGAATGGAAACAATTTTTTCTAAAGGAATTTTATCACTTTTATCTTGAGAAGACTCACCTTGAAGTATTTGAGTTCTGATATTTGTATTATGTTGTTGCTTTCCTTTATTTAATTGTTTTGTAGGTTGTGGTTCTTGTGGAGTCGCCTTTTCTAGGGGAGCTGGAACTTGTTGCTCACCTTCATTTTCTTGAATTTTAGATCTTTTCCTTGATCTCAATTCATACCTCTTATGTGATTCTACCTGCATAAAATTAGTAAACTGCTTCCAATATTCATCAATTTCATTCTCATCATATATGGCATCTGTTTTAGTATATTCTTCTCCCTCAACAACTAGTTCATCTTCATATTTTGCATAAAATGTGAAAATATGATCATCATGATCCTTGGAATGCTCTGGTACTTCATTAGGATCTACCTCAAAGTAAAGTGGTGCTTGAACCTGATCTTGGTCTTTTCTCTCCTTATGCAAAATTTGCAGAGGTTGTCTTCTATATTAAGGATTAAAGTTTATGTGCTATTGTACTTGCCTCTAAGAATTCTTACTCTCCAATTCCAATTTAATCAATTTGTTAGACAAATTTTTAATTACATTATTCATATCCTCTAATGTTTGATCTTGAGAGGATTCCATTTTAGCCTTTCCCTTATCTTGGGTAGCCTGTGACTCTAATGCTTTACCTGCAGCCACCAAATCTGCTTCTATTTCTAAAGCATCAATTTGGATCATATCAAGGGTTGTGGATCTTCTCTCCTTCAATGTGAACCCAAAATCTGATTCAAATGCCCCAACAAAAGTTATTTTTGCACTAGCAGGAGGGGGCTTGATCTCCACTGGAAGACTATTGTAAAGTTTATTGAACCTTCTAATGAACTCAACAACACTTTCGTCAGATTTCTTCTTAATAGCATTTAACTCTGTGAGTGAATACCCATGGTCTTATTTCTCTCCCCATCTCTGGGTGAACTAGCGCTCCATCTCTTCCCATGTAGGAATATAGTCAATAGGAATCCCTTTAAACCAATTTCTTGCTTCACCATCCAAGGATTGCACAAAAAGTCTTAAAACAACATCCAGGTGTTCAACATTAAGATTTTCTACAAAATTACAAAACACTGCTATATGCTTCTTTGCTATTTGTTCATCCTCCCTTGAGAAATGAGGAATAATTTTTAAGTATTCTTAAGGCATTTGATTTAATTGTTGTGGCAACTGAATAGGTGCATACCTATTCAACAAGAATGTAGGTGCTGCCATATTTTTTCTTGAACTTATTGAACCTTGAATACCAATAGATGTAGACCTTGACTGAGGAGTAAATGGAGTATGAAAAGGTGGCAATATAGTCATAGGTTCAGGTTGAATAACTATAGCAAATACTGAGAAAGAAACAGACTCTAAAGACTGTTCTTGAAAGTTGGGTTCTTGAAATGAAGTGGATGTAAAGGTGGCTCTTCGTCAAACAAAGGTGAATATTTGGATGAAAGATGTGTTGAATTTCTGCCACATGCAGACATTGTAAGACTTGTTGTAACTCGAGTTTTTCGCCTTCCAACCCTCTTGGAAATTAGTCTTTCCTGATTGGAAAGGGCTTGAGCTTTTTGTTGTGAGGTATCTCACCTCGTATGAGGCCTCTTTGAAGCCAGAGTTATTATTTTATGTTCAATACAACCAAATATTTCTTCCTCACTGAACAACTAGAGGGACTTATTAAAAACCTAGGGGAAATTGTTCTTGATTTCTTTCCCTTGCAGTGGTGCCAATTAATGTTGTCCCTTAAGAAACCAATTTCTTGGATGTGTAGAAATTGTGCTTAAGACATTAATGTTTATTATTCTTGTCAGTTATTTATATGATATATCCTCAAGTAAAGGACCTGAAGGGCCTAACTTTTAACCCTCAATATTTAACTGATATGAAAGTCTTAGAATGCCATATGATTGCTGCATATAAATGCTGAGTGAAGAACACTTTGAGAAGTTACAGAGAATTTGTTGTTTCTCACAGAAATTATTATTTGTAACATAGAAGAAATGTAGAGGTAGGAATTTTAAATATAGGAGCGCTATTTTAAGGGATTTTAACCTCATTCACATAAGAAAAAAAAGACCTGCAACTTCATTACCATATTTAAATAAAGGAAGACACATGATGACACATAACAGAGAAATTACAAAACCATACACAACAATGTGTGGAAAACTCCTGACTCTTCCATTAATTATCAGTTTATCAAGAATACAATAGCATAGCCTCCATGCTCTTCAAAATTTGGACCCCTTTTTCTATAATTTGCCTCTTCTTATACATCATGGGACAATTGGTAACCATCAAAACTGTCAAACTGCTTAACTATCTCCCAACTGTCTAAAGTAAAAGTCCTTACAGAACATTACATTGGAGGTTAAAAGACACCTAATTCTTCTCAAGAAAACAAGATAACAAGAAGTAATAGAAATTAGAATATGATTGGTGATTGTTGTTCACTGTTCAAATCTATGGCTTGGGTATGTGATCCTGCTGATGCATCTTTGGTCTGCTCTATGATCCATTCCTGTAGATGTTCTCATCACAACTAAATTGCTTTAACGCAACAAAGCTACATCTATACAAAATTCTGTGTGTGGACCTGCTAATTTAGGTGGAAGTTCTTCTTGGATTTCCTTTGGAGTTTCAGTCATCTGCCTCTAATTTTAGTTATTCTGCTAAAATAGCAGAATTGGTTGATTTACGCGGAATATGGAAAACCTTCAGTTACCATGGAACCAAAGGAATTAAGACTCTAGTTCCTAATCTTATCACATTCACATTTTCCACAAACCTTTACCTTCCCCACGGAACCAAAAGGAAACAAAATTGCAGTTCATGGACTTCTTGGTTCTAAAATTTATAATAAAATCCATGTAATTTTTGATGCGATATCCATCGGATCTTATCCTTTCTTGATGGGCGGCTTTCATTGATGCAGAATTCAATCAATTAAATCACATTCCATAAAATATCGCATCCATTTTCTAGATTAAACCTCATCCTTGTTAACCATGCAATTATCGTCGGAACTGAATCCTTCAAGCGGACTACCCCGATTAACTGAGGTTTTAACTCAGTTTTATAATTTCTTGCCTTCGATTTTGGAGTTATCCTCCGTGCTTGTTAGCACGCGATTACCGTTAGATCTGTTTCCTATCGATCAGACATCTCAGAACTTCTCCTGGGTTTCTCACATTCGAAGGCCATCAAAAATATAAAACGAATCACTACTTTCAGACTTCCACATTCTCTTTTAATTTTATTAGAACATAATATTTGGTTGTTTTAATTTTTTTGGCGATAAAATTGAAAACAAAATTTAAATGACAATGGATGCTACAACATAGTGAAAGGAATCTTCTTACCTCTCTCCTGCTCCATCTATATCTATATCTCCCCCCATCTCTCTTTATCTAGCCCCCGCAAACTCGCACACTCTCTCACTCCATATCTATCAATCTCTCTATCCATGATCTAGGCGGATGTTGGTGGTCACTCGCCTATTCCACATGGACCCCCACAACTATCTCTTTCATTTTTCTAGTTTCCTTAATGGTAGCACAATTTACTATTTTTAGCAGGTTTTTGGATCCTAAAATTTCGGAGCCATTTTGAGGCCATAAATGACGTTATTTGGCAATCTACTGCCAACGATATTTTCATAAAATCATATTTTCCATCGTATTTCTCATAGAGATCTTTCCAATGGGGTATCATACTCATCAAATGGAGATAATATGACCAAGTCACAACCCCAGGAAGTTGGTTGTCCAACTAACCCCAACGGGGCCCATAAACTCTTGGTGTTACATCTCCTCAGGTTAGGGTTTTGGTTGTTTAGGGTTTTCTCTTATTGTTCAATAATAAAAAGGACATTGAGCCTCATTGTAATGAAATTCAGAGGAATGTAGCCACCACATATCTTCTCAGAGATAAGCTACCATCACCTGAGCTAGTTTATTTCCATTTCTGTTTGTAAGAATATTTTAGTATTTTACATTAATGAAATGAAGTATTACTTATGTTGCATCTCTGTATTTATGATTATACTTGTAATTCATTGCATTCCCTTTTAAATGTGGATCAGTGGTATCAGAGCGGTCTGTCTTTACTCTATTTTTCTTTGCATGTCCCCAACAAGGTTGGGATATAATGAGTTAGGGCTTGAATTGGTCAAACCCTTCCAAGAACATCCTCGCAAATCTTGATGGCCTCCCATGGAGGATGGAAAGAAAGATGAGGGTGTAGGAGATCCTATGAAAATATTTCTCGAAGACGCCCTCGAGCAACAAAGGAACGCAATGATGTAAAACTTTGCTGAGATCATTCAATGGCTACCCTGGGGTGACACATCTACTTCCAACAGTGACTTTGGAAACACCACACACTTTAAAGTACAAGTTAACTTTTAAATCCCCATATTCAAGGGTCAAGTAGACATAGATGTCATAGATAAATGATTAAATCTTCTAGAAGGTTATTTTTCTGTTCATGATTTTTCCAGCCATGAAAAGATCACTTTTTCAATTCTCAAAGCAGGCCCCCATGTCAAGGACTAGTGGGAAACCTATTGTGAGCAGAAGAGTTAAAGTACGGGCTCAGTGTTTTCAGCCGCACCCACTTGTAATTCATTCCGAGATGCCATGAAGGAGTATTACTACCCTGTCAGAAGCTATGAGGATAAATACATAAAGTGAACCATGTTGCGGCAGGGAAGGGACCAAAATGTGCTGGAGTTCACAAATATTTTTCATACCCTTTGCACAAAGTTGGGTATTAAGGGTTATGAGCGGTATTTGGTACACAAATAACTTGGTTGCCTACATAGGTACATCTAGGATGAGATGGTGTTCCTGGACATCTCCTCACTTAGCATGGCGTACCAATACACTGTCAAAATCAGGCAGAAGTTTAAACAGAAGAAGCGAGACTTTGGATCCGTGAATCCAAAGCAAGGAAAAGGCTTCCCCAAACCACAACACTAAGGACAAAACCAAGATGGTGTGACCCAAGACAAATCATCGAAGGTGCAAGAAAATAACAACACCACAAAGTCAAATAAGGACATAGGAAAGTTGTGTGAGTTCCATAAGAGCCCCACTCACAACACAAGTGAGTGTCGGACCAAGGAGTCACTTGTGGCCCAATTGAAGGCTTCATAATTATATGCATGTTCTGACCATGAGCCAGAACCCAACAAGAGGAATGACAAAGGAAAACAGATCATTGACGTGAAGCCCAACACCACTGTTTCCACCGCCAAGATATAGAAGAATGAGCTCGAAGATCTAGAGGAGGAAGAACGTCTTTTCTACTCAGAGATGTGGGTGAAGGGTTCATCGTTGCAATTCATTATTGATAGTGGGAGCCAAAATAAGCTCATTTCAGTAGAGTTCATGAAGCAATTGAACCTATTGACTACACCACACTCACAGCCATATAGTATTGGGTAGCTTTACCAAGGATGAGATTTCCGAGTCTACCAATAGTGCCACCTTCCCTACAACATCAAGCACTTCAAAGATGAGGTATTGTGTGATTTTGCACCTCTTGATGTTTGTGATGTATTATTAGGCCAACCATACTTGTGGAAGCGATATGTTGTTTATGAGTCAAGGCCTCATGTTCTTTCTTTGGGTAATTCATTATACAGGATACTGAAGGTAGCCCCACCACTACCTCTTTGATCTCTGCTAAGAAATGTAGTAAGATCATCTCCCAAACTAGGAAATTTATTTTCTTTCTGGTTCGCTCTCAAAGCAAGGGGAAGATCATAGCCACATCCATGGCCCCCAAGAAGGGTTCCTTCATGTAGCAGAATCCAGTGGATACAATCATGAAAGAATACATGAACATCTTCTCCTCACCCACAAGGGTACCATTGTACAGTCAAGTCATGCATTCGTTCGATTTGAATCCCAAAGCACCTCTAACCAACAGGTTGATATATCATCGCTTGATTATGGAAAATTCCAAGTACAAGTACTGACATTATCAACATTGAGTGTCACACAAGTTTCAAGTGGGCAACGAATTCTGGTTGCATTTGCAAAAAGAACTCCTTACAAGAGCCCATCGGAAGCTCATACCACTTTGATATGATCCTTACACCATTACCAAGGTTGTGGGAAACAATGCTTTGAAGCACAAAATTCCCTCATTCCTTGGCTTGCACTGAGTGTTCAATGTGGAATACCCTCGATCACGCTTCCCACCATTATTGGGCACATCAGACATCGTAGAATAGCTCACCAGGGACCAAGTTCAGCAAAAGTTTCCCCATCTTATAGAGGCACTCAACACAATGGGGACAATTACTTCCTGAGGGGGAGGAATGATTCAGATGAATGTTGGTGGTCACCCACCTATCCCACATGGACGCTGACAACAACCTCTTTTAGTTTTTCAGTTTCCTTAATTTTACCATAGTTTACTATTTTTAGCAGTTTTTCAAGTCCTAAACTTCCAACGCCATTTTGAGGCCCCAAATGAGATTTTTTTGGCAATCTACTGCCAACAATTTTTTGGCAGAAACATATTTTCCATCATAGTCCTCAGAGAGATATTTCCAATGGGGTATCATGCGCATCAAATGGAGATATAATGACCAAGTCATGACCCTGATAAATTGGTTGTCCAACTAACTCGAACAGGGCCCTTAAACTCTTGTTGTTACATCTCCTCGGGTTAAGGTTTTGGTTGTTTAGGGTTTGCTCTTATTGTTCAATAATAAAAAATCCCTTGAGTCTCATTGTAACGCAATTTAGAGGCATGTATCCTCCACATCTCTTCTTAGAGATATGCTACCATCGCCCGAGCCAGTTTATTTCCATTTCTGTTTGTAAGCATATTTCAATATTTTACATTAATGAAATGAAGTATTATTTCTGCTACATCTATATATTTATGGTTATCTCTATAATTTTTTGCATTCCCGTTTAAATCCAGATCAATCCATCCCTCCCTATCTCCATCTCTCTCTTCTTCCCTCTCTTCACCTTCCATCTATATCTCTATCTCCCTCTGTCTCTCTATATCACCCCAAAAATATATGCTCTTTTTCTCCAATCTATATATCTA
>APFE031377049.1:54872-68573 GCA_000404065.3 Pinus taeda
TTTATTTTTTATTTTATATGCAATCATTAGAGTTGTAATTGAAAAAATGAAATGAAAATTCTCTTTAGGAATGGATTGAATCAAACAATATTCTAATAATTTTAACTTATAATTTCTAGTTTCCATTCATATTGTTTTCTGAATGAATTATGTCCAACTAAGAGAGGTGAGCCATGCTGCCTCTCTTTAAAAGTTAGGCTTGACATAGTAATGATGGTTTAATATAATAGCCCATTAATGAAGCAAGAGAAACAAAGAATAATACTCAAGAAATATAAATAAAAAAAAACCCAAAGGGGAAAATATATTAAATATTCATATTCTTGTGTGTAGTTTCTATTTTACAAAAGGTCACAATAAATAATGATGGGTGGCCATAACAACTATGTCCACATTATATTTTATTTCAAACCATTTTTTAAGCATCATCCACAATATCTCCATGAATCTCTCAAATAACTTGAGCAATATCCATCCCTACTTTCACTCCTTTCTCTGAAGCTGTCATTCTTTGTAGAGTTATGTGCTTGGTCTACCTCATTACATTTTTCATCACATAATTCACATATTAAATATTATTCACAAGTAGGATTTAGAAATCATACACCCCCATTTAATACTTGAGAATTCTCTATCTTCAAATGTAATTTGAACTATTCCCATTATCATCTTTAATCTTCTACATTCTTCTTCTTTGGTCTTTTGCTTTCATCTTCATTTTTGTTCAACTTTCATCTTGTACCTACATCACATAAATAATTTATTTTTTGAATTCCATATAAAAAAGTGACCATCCACTAAAAAACATGGGTCTCTAAACACTACAACTGAGATAAAATATGAACAGAATTGAGAAGAAGGAGATGTAGCTCACAGGTGTGGCCTGCACCTGGAGACTACACTCACAAAATAGAGAGATCACTCTCGTACACTCTATTCAAAATCAATGAAGGATTACATCATTTAAGTACAACTCCAGAAATCAGGAAGTTGCAGCCAAACTCCTAAATTCTAGGAACAAATCCTAAACTAAGGAGATACGTTACAACTATGTAACCATTTCTCCATTAATACAAAATAATATTTAATTTTTTCAACTCCCCCCCTTAATGGAGAAAGGGTTTTCCTGGACTCCTAACATCCCTCTAAACAATTCAAACTTCACTCGTGCCAGAGGCTTTGTAAAAATATCAACCACGTTGTCACAAGTTTTACAATATTCAACAATAATTTCCTTTGGCTGTACTTTTTCTATGATAAAATGGAGCTAAGTGTCTATATGTTTGGTGTTTTTATGTAACACTGGATTGTGTGCCAATTTAATGGTACTCTGGTTGTCGCTTTTGATGGAAGTGGAATTTTTTTGTTCCTTTCTTGCATCATTGAGAAGCCTTCTCAACCAGATCGCTTCACACGTCGCCACACACAAAGCTTGATACTCAGCTTCACACGATGACAAAGCTTCAATACTCTGCTTCTTACTACTCCATGCTATGACCCTAGATCCTATGTTGAATGCATAACCTGTGATGGACTTTCGATTATCCAGGTTACCTGCCCAGTCTAAGTCTGAAAAACCTGCTAGAGTAAGATCAAATATGTCAGTGTATTAAATACCATACTTAACAGTACCACACAGATACCTCAACACGCTCTTTGCTATTATCCAATGACTTTCAAGTGGTTTTGACATAAATTGGCTCAACACCTTAATAGAGTATGCTAAGTCAGGTCTTGTTGTTGTAAGATATATCAAGCTGCCAACCAGCTGTCGGTACATTGTAGCATCAACCTCTTTAGTGCCATCGTCACTTCTCAACTTCAGATTCTACTGCAAAGGTGTCGTTGCTGATCTACACTGATCCATACCAAACGTTTCCAACATATTTCTGGTATACTTCCCTTGGGTAAGTAAAGTTTGCCTAGTATTTCTGCATACTTCTAATCCCAGACAGTAATGAAGGCTTCCGAGATCCTTCATCTCAAAAATTTGTGCCATAAGCCTTTTGATTCCTCTGATTAAATCATCTGCATATCCTATTATAATCATGTCATCCACATACAAAGAAATCAAAATAATATGCCTCTGATTATTGTACTAGGTATACAAATTTGGGTCATTTAAACTTCTATGAAAGCCATGCTCTAAAAAGAAAGAATCAACCTTTTCGTACCAAGACCTAGGTGCTTGCTTTAAACCATATAAAGCCTCTTTCAATCTGTGAACAAGATGTTCCTGCCCCTGCTTTACAAATCCTTCTGGTTGTACTAAGTAAATTTCCTCCTTTAAATCACCATTTAGAAATGGAGATTTAACATCTAGCTAGTGTAGCTACCATTTGTGTTTTGTTGGTAAGGAAATTAACATTCTAATGGTGTTTAATTTGGCTACAGGAGCAAAGGTGTCATCGAAATCTATTCCCTGTTTCTGTGAGTAACCCTTTGCTACCAGTCTAGCTTTAAATCTCTCTATACTCTCATCTGCATTTATTTTTGGTTTATACAACCATTTACATCCTATCGAGGTTTTACCTTCAGGAAATTCAACCAAATCCCAAGTATGGTTTCTATCTATTGACTCTATTTGATGAAAAGAGATCTGGGTATACGCCTAGAATCCCTTTTCTTAACCAATTCTTAGCCCTTGACCGATGATTAATACCCCACGGGCCCACAAACTAGGCTTCTTGTAACTATTGAAACACAGTCATCTCCTGTTGCAATTGTGCAATTCTGAATCACTACATGTTGGGAAGCGTAGACTTGAATTCCATCTGTATTCAGACTGTCACTGGGAGGAGCAATTTTCAAGTTTTCAACTTGAACATATGTTGATTGAGTGACTGACATGAAATGTCCAATCTCTCAAAGTTACAGTTGAGCTAGAATTTGCCACAAGTGCATGGTTTCAGTCTCGATTGCAATCTCTCCCATCAATAATGCCTCTGCCACTAATAGTTAATACTTGGACCTTGGAGAACATAAGCCATTCCTGGCGAGCATGGGGATCCAAACGACATGGATCACCGTTCCACAAAACAGATTTCTAACCAAATGAGTTGAAGGGCCGAGGTCATTACAGCGGCATCCGATCTTTAACACTGAAATCTCATACAGTGTTCAGCATAATTCCCCACGCAATTAATGATAATTACATACATCATTCAACATAATTCCCCACGCGAATAATAAAAAAATCATCAATGAAAACACACAGCCGCACTTCCACTTTCGGTTACAACTCGAATTTCAATCCAAAAAGAAAACAGAGGAAATAATCCACGCATACAGTAGTTTGATGATTCTTTTAATCTGGAAATCGCGCCGACGCTTTGCTCGGGTAATTAACATATAGTTATATATATATTACATATCAGTTGCACCATGTAAGGCTGCGGAAATCTCAAATCTTTTCACAGTTATTTCAATTACCCATTCAAAATAGAACCATTAACTCCCACACACATCATACACACTCAAGAGCAGGCACGAACTTGACTTAGACTCCCGCATTACACAGGCTGAGATAGACATATATCAAATGCAATTCAATTACGCCATGTTGTATAAATTCAAAGGCATTACCATCGACTTTCAATCTAATTAACCAAATATCATTCACTTTCCTTCGGAACGCCTACAGGGTTTTTTATCACAATACTTTGGCTTTGCCCCTCTCTTTGATTTTCAATGCCTTTGAGACTTCATAATTTATAAAACTTAGCATGATCTAAAAATCCTAAAATCATTCAACTAAAAGCTCTAACTCTACATGCAATGCATACATATGGGAAAAGCATCTTGAGGCTTTTCCCATCTTTTTCCTTGTTCTAAAATAGAAAAGATTCCTTATCACTTAATGATCCACATCCATTCCTTTTATGCCTAAAAGCTCTCCTAGTTTCTATATTCTCATTTATTTATTTTGAGAACATCTAATTAAATCACACTTAAAAGCTTAAATATTAAACTGACTTGGAACTTAGGAAACTAATTTTTAAAAATGCATGACCCCCTACATCTACTATTTACAATGATTTCCCTTGGGCTGAATGCTCCTGCATCACTATTTCCTCACACATTGCAGTCCTCCATGCATCAGATTTACTTGTTTCCTCATAATTTGCAGGTTCTACAATGTTTAAAATATTTGACATTAAAGCATAGTCTCTCAATTTAGCAGGTAATCGAGTCTTCCTACCTGATCTCCTTGGTAGGGGACTTACCTCAACTCTGTCTATTTCAGCGCTTGCATCATCATTGATTACATTATCTGTTACTTCTTTTTCTTGTTTCTGCTCCTGATCTTCATCTTCCTCACTGTTTTCTTCTATAAGAAATGGAATGTGGAAATCACTATTAGAATACTCCTTTCCTTCTTCAACCTGTTCATGAAATATGACATCTATACTTGCAAAAACCTTGTGAGTCACAGGATTATATAACTTATACGCCTTGAACTCAGTGCCATATCCAAAAAATATACATTTCAGGGCTTTGGGGTCTAACTTCTTCCTATCTGCCTTAGGTATATGAGCATAAGATTTTGACCCAAATATTCTTAAATGACTAACTGCTAGTTTGAATCCAAGCAATGCTTCAAAAGGGTTTTCGAAGCCTAAACATCTAGTAGGACTCCTATTCTTTAAATATAGAGTGGTCTTAATAGCTTCTGCCCAAAGACCATTTGATAGATCCTTACCTTGTAGCATGCTCCTTGCGCACTCCACAAGAGTTTTGTTCTTCCGTTTTGCCACTCCATTCTGCTGTGGAGTGTGTAGCACTATAAACTACTGCACAATCCCATGATGCTTGCAGAAATTCATGAACTCTCCCAACCTGTATTCTCCCCCTTGATTTGAGTGGAGACTTTTTATCCTTTTTCCTGTCCGGTTCTCTACCATAGATTTCAACTCTTTGAAATACTGAAAGGCTTTACTCTTTTTACTCAGAAAGTATATCCACGAATATCTAGTGCAATCATCTGTAAACAAGAGAAAGTAATATGCTCCTCCTAGTGACCTAGTTTGCATAGGTCCACAAATATATGTATGCACCAATTCTAAAATATCCCTTTCCTTTCTGTTAACATGCAAAGGGAGCTCTTCTCTATCCATTTTCCCTAATGCACATCCATCACAATCCAGCTTAACATTATGAAAAACAGGTAGTCCGTCAACCATACCTTTTCTCTGAAGTAAGATGAGGTCTTGCAGATTAGGATGGCCGAATCTTTGATGCCAGAGATCTTCGACTGTCGATCCGGCTGCAACCATTGCTTGTTGTGGCATACTCTTTGCATCTAATCTGTACATGCTCCCCACGCGTACTCCTTTTGCAACTGTTTCCATTTGGCTATCCTTAATGACATAGTTATTCTTAAAGAATTGAACTTGCGTATCCTGACCAGTAATCATTGAGACAGAGACCAAATTTTTCTTAGTTCCCAGAACATACAATACATTTTTAAGATGTCTAATGTCACCACTAGGTAACTTTATAGGAATGTCACCATGTCCTTTGATCTCATATCCACTATCATCTCCTAAATAAATTTTCGACCCACATGAAGTTTCTTCAAGAAATTCAAACCAGTCCTTCTTACTAGTCATATGTGAGGATGTGCAGAGTCGACATACCATATGTCGTCCTCATCTCCCTTTGAAGCTGAAAGAGCACAATCGTCTGTAAATAGTCGAAGTTCATGGCTGTGTTCCTGTTCTTCCCCAGCAAAGTAACCCTTGTGTTTTCTCTGTTTGTTTCTTCCTTCATCTACTTGCCTCTTATAACACTCTCTAATCTGATGACCAGGTTTTTCACAATAAAAACATTTCTTGATGGGAAAATCATTAGCAGGTATACCTCTAAACGGTCTCTTCTGAAATGTGTTGGCTCCTTTTTGTTGTTGCTGCTGTGGTTGCTGGTGCTGCTTCCCTCTGTACTGTCTCCTTTTTTCCATTAGAGCAAGGTCATTTCTCTAAGTTTTCAAATTTTGTCGTCGCTCTTCTTCCTATAGCAGGATCCCATTTAGCTCTTCAAATGAAGGGACTTCCTCCCTTGCTGACAGCCCTGTGATGAACGTCTAGTATTCATCAATCATTCTGTTCAATGTGAGCATGACCATATCTGAATCGAAAACTTTCTCTCCGATTGCTCCCAATCTGTCACTCAGATCCTTGAATCTGGCAATGAATCTAGCAACAGACTCATTCTCCTCCATCCTCAATGCAAACAGCTTGCGTTTAAGTGACAAGACACGGTTTGTATTCTGCGTCTCGTATAGGTTTTTGATTGTTGTCCAAATGTCAGCAGTCGATTTACAGTCTCTAATATGAGGGGTAACATTGTCCTTGATGGACATTTTCAATATGACCTTTGCTTTTGTCTCCCTTTTATCCCAATCTTGTTCTTGTGTTGTTGTTCCTGCTCTTGGCTCATTTCCTGTGACGATCGCCCATGCATTTGCACTTTCAAGCAAAATCTGTATCTTGAATTTCCAGTTGTTGAAATTTGATCCATCAAGTTTGCCAGACTCATGGAGATATGATTCTAAACTATATTCATATTTACCTATACCAGATCCAAACCTCTGAAGAAAAAAAAAATAAAAAAAAAAAAAAAAAAATAAATAAATAAAAAAAAAAAAAAAATAAAATAAAAAAATAAAATAAAAATAAAATAAAAACTTGTACCTTCAATGTGCCACCACCGGGAAATACGCCTCCACTGGGCATGTTCGATCTGCTTCCACCGAACAGATCTGGAACTTTAATGCGCCACCACCGGGCAATACACCTCCACTGGGCAAGTCCGATCTGTTGCCACCGAATAGATCTGGAACTCCAATGCGCCACCATCGGGAAAGTCCGATCTGCTGCCACCGAGTAGATTTGAAAATTCAACACGCTACCACCAGGCTACTTCGATCTGCTGCCACCCAACAGATCCGCAAATTCAAAGTGCCACCACCGGGCAACTCTGATCTACAAAAAAAAAAATTGCAGATTTTTTCAAAGAGAAAGAGGTTGGCTTCTTGGCGCTCCTCAACAGCTACAGATCCGCGCCATAAGCACATAAACAAAATAGATGAAGTTTCGCGAAAATTGGCGCGATTAACAGCTACGGGTCCATGCCAATGAAGTTTCTTTTTCACTGACGCACTTATCAGCCTCAAACTGTGCCAATGGGCACGTCTGTTAGTTATAAACTCGCGCCAACCCGCTTTTGCTCAAAAATGGCGCTCAAAAAATTCGTGCCAACCCTTTCTTGCGCTCAGAGATGATCAGTCATCTGAGACCGGTCTTCAAGTGTTACTGCAGTCCACTTGATACTCCACTGCCACTACAGTTATCTAATCAATGATGCATCCTAAAAAAATATAAGGTTGTCCCTAACCTGAGCTCTGATACCAAGATAAAATATGAACAGAATTGAAAAGAAGGAGATGTAGCTCATAGGTGTGGCCTGCACCTGGAGACTACACTCACAAAAAACTCTCGTACACTCTATTCCCAACCAATGAAGGATTACATCATTTAAGTACAACTCAAGAAATCAGGAAGTTGCAGCCAAACTCCTAAATTCTAGGAAAAAATCCTAAACTAAGGAGATACGTTACAACTATGTAACCATTTCTCCATTAATACAAAATAATATTTAATTATTTTCAACTATCTGTTGGTTCTCTAGGAAAAATTTTCTCATACATCATTCAACAACATATTTTTATACCTTTAACTTACCCTATGACATCATCATTCAACAACCTCATTTTTTTGGCTTATCCATAACCATACCTTCGATTTTCTTAGATTACCCTTAACGATACAAACTTTAAGTGGTTTCATGTTACCACAAACGTACATTATATCAGGCAATTTTGGATGACCACAAACCTTCCTATCTCACAACAATAGCAACAAGTGGTTATTAAGCACCACTTATTCCTTCACTACAAGTTGTTATTCAACATCAATTCCTCTTCAATGGAAGTAGTCTTTCATCATCATGAATTACATTGACTTAGCTACATTCAATATAAATTTTCATTTAGCTCTATCTATCCTTTCCATACCAAATACAAGAATTTCCTTTCCACTTCATATACATTAGGAACCATTTAACCTTTCTAGGGATGTTGTTTCCATGGATTTACTGCACCCACGTCTCAATTATGAATATTATAAACACATAGTATTATTATTTACCTTGCTTCATGACCATCTTCATGTATCTTCATCTTCCTTTTCCTTCTTCTCTCACTTGTATTCTCCTTCTTCCTTCCCTTCTCCTTTGTAGCTTCATTCTTTCTACAATCTCAAGTGTGGGGATCCATTCTTTCTGTCATCATCTTCATTCATTCTACATCATTTTATTTCTACATCTTGCTTGCACTTTTCTATCATTTTCTTCTATCACAATACTTGTTTCTTCATCATTCTTCATATATCCACTTCATTGATGGAGTATTCTTCATTTTCTTCATCTTCTTCTATTATCTAATTCATCTATCATAATGGCTTCATAAAAACTTTATTGTTAAATGGAAATCCTCAAACATAACTTATGCAATATAACTTTACATACTTACAAAATATATTTCATGTTTAGTTGTGTGAAACTAACAAAACACCTATGACCTTGGTTTGGAAAACTTAATTGAATCACTAATGACATAACTTAAATTTTACCTTTACTCCATATTCTCAAACATAATTTCAACTTATTACATGACTTCACATAATTTTTTAGGGTATTTTACTTAACACCGATCATGTTCCCTTCCTCATACAATAAATTAAACAATAATGATTCTATTCAAATTATTCTTCAACTTGGACTTAGCCTTAGCCTCTATGTGGATGGTTATCACATAATCAAGACCTTATAACCAAATTTTTTTTTGACTCAAATATGAACTTTTATGACTCTCTTGTTGCTGATAAGATTAATTCGATGATAGATGTTTATATTTCAACACATTAATTCGATGATAGATGTTTATATTTCAACGTCAAGTGGGGAGGGTTGTTTGACTTTTATTTATAAATTTTAATCGATGGCGGGGATAAATTCTGGAGAGGATGGCGGGGAATATGCTTCGTTTTAGTCCATGATCGACGGCTAAGCCGCAAGGGAACTTGAACCGAGGAGCTAAAAAAATGTTAAAAGGGATTTGAAAATACTTGAGGTCGTTGCCTCGTGTTGTATATTTCGTCGGCAGTGGAAAATTCGAAGTACACCGCCGTCGTGAGTCCTATAAGAGTAATTATTTATAATGAGATTTTTTGGAAGTTTTTTTGGTGAGTTTTTCTGGTTAAAATCTGGCAGCAATTTATTCGAATCGCAAGTTTGATAATTAGTTTCTGCACAATCAAAACGTCCCAGAGATTTTTCAGGGTGCTGAATCCAAATATGCAATTAAAAAACCATTTTAATACAATAAATCAAAATTTAACCTCAATTTCTTAGCCGAATTCTGTCATCAAAATCTCCAAAAAATCACATTATAAACAACTCCCATATAAAATGTTAAATTAGCTCGATCAAAAAATTGATATATCTATTAAAGTGATTTATATTTACTGAACTCATTATTGTGATAAATATCGGTACATTTTATTGATAATACACAATGAGAACATTAACATTGATATGTATTTTTATTTAAGCCATAAATCGCAATAAAATATTAAATTACACATACTCCATGAAAAGATTGATATATCTATTAAAGTGATTTATATTTTCTGAGGTCGTTAATGTTGTAATTGTTTTTCCATGGTTAAAATGCAAAGGTAAATTATTTTTAAAAATGTAAAAATTATTGCATATACGCACAACGAATATTTTGAGTAGAATGTAAAAGTTATTTCCATAGTCACATTAAATAATTATTTAATAATTGAAAAATGTAAATGTAATTAAATAATTGAAAAAGAAATGTAATTACACAGATTAAATAATTAGAAAAATATAAAAGGGTAAAATGGAAAAGTGATTGATATAGTATAAAGTAAAAAAAAATTATATTAACAATGAATAAATGTAAATTGTTAAAAAAAATTAAAATGATTTAGGTTAATATGTAAAATTCAATAAATTATTTATATTAAATAGTTACGAAGAGAGAAACTAATATTTACATTAAAAATAATATTATTTAAAGACACATATATAAATAATTATTTACTAATTAAAAAAATGTAATTAAATAAATTGAAAAAAATGTAAATGTGAATGTAATTACACAGATTATATAATTGCAAAAAGGACACATTTTTTATATTAAATAATTATTTATATAAAAGAATGAAATGTAATGAATTCATATTTAAATGCAAAAGAAATTTAAATTTCAAAATGTAAAAAATTAAAAAATATGAAAAGTGTAAAATAAAATTAAGAAATTAAAATATTTTAAAATCATTATTTAATTAAAGGCATTGATTTTACAAATTAGTTAGATACAAAAAAATTATGAGTTGATGCAGGCGGCAACTCGCAAAACCCAGAATATTTAAACTCTGTCTATGCATATAACCATGCATTGCAATCACTGCCATACTAAGATTCCAATCTGATCAATTCATAGATTTCTCAATAGCAGAGGTTATCTTTCTATTTACTGTTATGAAACCATTTCACAATCTCTGTATATGAAAATTTACTCCTTCATAGAAAATTCATAACTTTAAATCTTCAATCAAACCCAATGAAATAAATCATTCACTATTTAATGACAAAGTCCAATTTTGTTTTCCCCAATCCCAAATTAAATTCACACAGTTCAACTTCTAATTTCATAATTTAACAACCAATACATATAACCCCAATCAACATATATGTAATCTGAAACAATGACTTACAACCTGTTGTTGGCCAGATCTTCAACGTTCATGACCCTTACAATTTGCCAGAGGACTTACAGCCTTGGCTGTTCAACCTATTCTCCACCACACTCTCTCACACTCTCTCATCTTCAATGTCTTTGAGGATTCTTAATTTATAAAACTAAGCATGATCTAGAATCACTCAACTAAAAGTTCTAAGAGTCTACATGCAATGTATACATATGGTAAAAAGCATCTTGAGGCTTTTTCCCATCTTTTTCCCTGTTCTAAAATAGAAAAGATTTCTTTATCCCATAATGATCCACATTCACTGCTTTATACCTAAAAACACTCCCTATTTTATTAAAAATAACAAAATATTTAAAATTATCACACCCCCTTTTTTATTCCATATTTACAAATGAAGAGGGTCTTGATGCTCCTGCATCATACACCCAACCTTAAAATTAATCATGATCCCCTGATCATGTGTTCGGATCTGTGTATGCCTGGATCCCACACCTTGTGCTGCAAGTTTCCATTTGCCACTGTTTTTTTCTGTTGTTGTTCTCCAGGTCTCCACATCTTATGCTGCTTTGCTCCACTAGTTGCACTCTTGTAATCTTCTGCTGTCTTCCTCTTGCTGCTTCTCCTTTGTTTCACTGTTGCTGGTCTCTTCCGGGATTCTTTCACCATCATCCACTTCATCAATGCAATTTCTCTGTCTAATAGAATTTTTCCAGCATCTTCAATAAAACCTGTATTCACAAAACAATTGTTAGACTAAAAAACATAAGGCATCAGTGCCTCTTCTGCTGCTACCATTGTTGCCTCAGGTGCCACCATAAATGTCGCCCCACATGTTGCTCTAGCTGTCACTATGGATGTTGCTACTGTTGTCGCCATAGATGTTGCTACCTCCCAAACTTCCTGTCCCTCTGCAACATGCTTTGACTCATCACCTGCAATTTCATCTGCAACTTTTTTCTCTGGTTCAGATGTCTCCTCAACTTTCTCTGTCAGCACATCAGTATGCTGATTTGCATTCACCAGCTGCACATAAGTCCTCTATCTTTCCAACACTCTTCTCTCGAGATCTTGTTTTCTATACAATTCAACAACTTCCTTAGGAGTAGAACTTGGAAACTTCACACAATTTTCCACATCTTCATCATCAGTTGGTCCTTCTTTCTCGGCATCAACAACCTTCAAATTCAACTCTTCTTGAACAATTTCAACAGCTTGTTCATCTCCGTGTTTTGTACCTGCAAACATGCACAACTCATTAGTTTTTAAATCACAAGACTTTTCAGTCTTGACTATTTCCTTTTTAATTTCACTAATGGAAACCTCCTCTTCCAACTCAGCTTTTCTAAGTTTTTCCCGTCTCAATTGTACATTTATCATCTGCTCCAGCTTCCTCAGCTCCCCTATTAACTGCATGCTTATCTGTAAATCTCTTTTCTGTTGTAGCCGCTGCCACTTCACTCTCTTCCTTATCAGTAGACCATGTCTCTAGTCTTTCACATTTTCCTGCAACAACTCTATCAATAGCTCAAGATGAACTGCTATCTCAGCTTTCTCTTTCTCATACTCTTCCTGAGTCAACTGTTGTCTTATGCCATTCGCCTTGGCATATTTCTTCTCTTTTCTACTGTGGCCTCTCTCTGAACCTCTGCTCTCTTCTTTATGACTTTCAGTAGTCATCTCCTTCGCCATGAGTTCCTCACCTATGAGTTGCATGAAGCCTCTACAATAGCAAACTCTCTTGCTGCCACTTACCTCACCAATCCTTCCCTCCGGATCTGGTCTTTTGGTAATCATTGGTCCTCTGTTGGAACCTTTCGAGCATCCTCTACTGCTTCTGTAGGCTTCTCTCATCTGCAACTTTATTCAACCTCTGTTGAATCTTTAGGTTCTACCGCATTCACTTAGAATCTCTTGCTAGACTCCTTTATCACTGCACTCTCTGCTACAATATTCATTAGTTCCAAAAAATCCAAAATTCATTCATCACATGCAATTAACTAAAAAAACTTGAATCTTCAAAAAGAGTTATTCCTGCTCTGATACCACCTGATGTAGGCCGCAACCCGCAAAACCCAGAATCTTTAAACTCTGTCTATGCATATAACCATGCATTGCAATCACTGCCATACTAAGATTCCAATCTGACCAATTCATACATTTCCCAATAGCAGAAGTGATCTTTCTATTTATGGTTATGAAACCATTTCACAATCTCTATATATGAAAGTTTACTCCTTCATGGCAAATTCATAACTTTAAATCTTCAATCAAACCCAATGAAATAAATCATTCACTATTTAATGACAAAGTCCAATTTTGTTTTCCCCAATCCCAAATTAAATTCACACAGTTCAACTTCTAATTTCAGAATTTAACAACCAATACATATAACGCCAATCAACATATATGTAATCTGAAACAATGACTTACAACCTTTTGTTGGCCAGATCTTCAACGTTCATGACCCTTACAATTTGCCAGAGGACTTACAGCCTTGGTTGTTCAACCCATTCTCCACCACACTCTCTCACACTCTCTCATCTTCAATGTCTTTGAGAATTCCTAATTTATAAAACTAAGCATGATCTAGAATCACTCAACTAAAAGCTCTAAGAGTCTACATGCAATGCATACATATGGTAAAAAGCATCTTGAGGCTTTTTCCCATCTTTTCCCTGTTCTAAAATAGAAAAGCTTTCCTTATCCCATAATGATCCACATTCACTGCTTTATGCCTAAAACACTCCTTATTTATTAAAAATAACAAAATATTTAAAATTATCACACCCCCTTTTATTCCATATTTACAAATGAAGAGGGTCTTGATGCTCCTGCATCA
>APFE031377051.1:0-39996 GCA_000404065.3 Pinus taeda
TTTGGGAGCCATTGTAGTAGCAGGATGAATGGGGAAGAATGTGACAGAGGGAATTTGCAGAAGGTTTCAGGAATTGTCGAGAACTTTCGATGGTAGTGCCTTTGTAAATTGATCAGAGAGGGGAAATGGACGCTAATGGCTACTATGATATCAATGCGAAACAGAAGGTGGGAGAAATTCTCATTAGGCAAAGAAGAAAGGGTGTGATCACAGGTGAGAATTCAGTTTAATAGGCCACATACCAAGGTACCTGTTGGATTAACGGTCATAATGCTAGATTAATTTCAGTAATGGAGTGGGTAAACAGGAAGAACAATAACAGGTAGTTGGAACGATCGTGGACATGGCAGATGAGGATAGGTCTGTGAATAGTGCGGGATCGTTGGTGGGAAGTGACGGAAGGAGGGACAGTTGGCGTCATTGGAGTGTTGGTTAAGGAGGGTCATGGAGGTGATGATTGGCAAGAAGGCGGGAGTCAAAACCGCTTTCGGAGGGGGGTTAGGCGGTATATGGTATTAGTGGGGGGGGGGGGTTTCGAAATCATAAGGTGGTCACACGTAGGGGGTAGGAAACAACCTTTCGAACCCACCATCGCCATTAAAGAGAATCATTGCGGTGGGGTCCGAAATCGCTTATGGGTCGTCGGATCTAAGTGGGAGGGTGATCGGGGATAATGACATGTGTGGGGTTTAACTCTGGTTGGCCCCACAAAATATTTCAGGCATACAATTTTTACACCAAAGTCCAATACTTTGGACAAATAACCAATCAACCAATTTCATTGAAAATCCACTTTTTCCTATTCTAAGGCAATTTTATAGCAATAAGGGTGCATTTAAACATGCAAACCCTGTCTATTTTTCCATTATTAACAAACTAAGAATATTTATTTCAACCTAGTAAACTAATCTAATCAACTGCATTAGTCCATATTAAACTATTGGATTAACATATTCACCTATTCTACCTATCTAATCTTAGCCAAGATTATACAGTTTGGCTAATTTATTTACTCTAATCTAATTAACATAAATTGAAACTTGTTTGAACATGATTAAACTATATGTTTTAAGCATAAAGGTATTGTGTCATTTAGACAAGTTACACACGATTTTATGAATTTATTCTTTACAAAACCAGTAGACTGGTAGTGACACTTAAACTAGCATAACTTCCACATTTATTCATTTTTTGTGGGGTTCATTTATCATTTTTTTTTTTTCCTTTTTTATATTTTTGGTATTTATACACTCTTTTCATTTTTTATTTTCATTTTTCTATCTTTTTTGGAAATCATTTGCAGTAAGCAATACTATTTACCATCTAAAATACTGGAAGTAATTATTCAATGATCATTTGATCCTATAAATTATAGGACCCTAATATAGACAAGAATCCCATTGACCTAAAGCACGTGCATCCAGACAAGAATACCAATGACCCTCAAGCGCATCATGAATTCCAAGTACTTGGAGAAGCGTATAAAATTCTCATGATTCTAAACAGCGTGAGGAATATGAAAAATATGGAAAGGAAGGAGTATAAAAGAAAAATTGGCTTCCCAAATTTATGTGAATGTGTGTGATGCAAAATATACTAATGCCATTTTGGAAAATATGTTGTGGCTGCTATCTGCATTGAGAGAGTCTTGGGTCGATTTATTGTTGCTAGGACTAGCAACTTGTTGCAGTATATGTCAAGGTTGTTAGAATGAATTTTTATTTATTATGATTCTAACAATCATGCATGTATAGTCTAGTGGCCAATGTCATGAAAACATTTCAGCCATGTAAGCAAAATTTAGTGCAAGCATGTTCTTAGTTGTGTGAGATGTAAAAATTTGGTCCATCAAGTCCTTGACGAAATTTTTTTATAGCCATGTATCTCACTTTGAATCTTTGTAAATCACTAATGAAGCCATGTAGATTATGGTCAAGTCCTTGGTCAAGAGTTAGTGTTCTAATCTATGAGGAGCAATTTTCTGCAAGAAGGATTTCATTGCAAGATGTTGATGATGGTGATGTTCAGGGGGAGCATGTTTATTTGTGAGTTGGATACTATGTTGCTACATGAGGAGAGATGTTTGAGAGATACGATTGTCGGTATTTCTATGCCAGTAGATGTTTCTGCCTATGGTTGCATGTATGCTTCTAGTGTTTTAGATAGGATTTTATTTTGAAGGTGATGGAGAGAGTGTTGTTGCTCAAGTTATATTTTCGTTGATCCTCATTTACTGTTGATGAGTTAAGTGCTACTATTGATGTTGATGCTTATCATATTCTGATGTTGGTTTGATTGAGAGTGATGATGGTGTACATGGTGTGATGATTGAGTATTGATTCTACTTGGATACATCTATTTGATGCTGATAGTTGAGTGCTACTACTGTTGCTGGTACATATGATGTGTTGCTGTTGTTGAGGTTGCTGGTTATGGAGAATGTGTTGTTTCTTCAAGAGAGATTGTCATTTTCTATGGTCATGAGAGGATGTTACTGGTGCCCACACTATGTTGAAGGATATGGTTTGTTGTTGTTGTTTGAGATGACCTAAAAGTGTTATTGTTGATTGTTGAGACACAGCTGATGTCTAGGGGGAGTTGTTGTGGATCCAGTGGGTGATCAATGCAGTGATGATGATATTTATGTGTTTTATCCCTTTTCCATTGATTTCAAAGGGGGAGTGCATGAGGAGATCAATTTCAGATATCAGCATCAGATGGATGGTTCAACAGGGGTTTCCATCAATGCCAAAGGGGAAGATTGTTGGCATTGATGATGCAGTTGTTGGTACAATTGTTGGATGCAGACTTATTAGTTGGAATTGATGTCAACTTAGTAGCTATATGATATCTAGTTGTTTATGCTTGATTTATTGTTTGATTCATAGGATTGAGTGGTTTTTGGCATTTTCAGCTTGTAGTGTAGCTTGGCTTGTGATTATGTTGCTTAGTTGACATGTTAGTCGCAAGGTTCTATGATAGTTGTGTAGATGCTATGTGTGTGGAGCAGAGATTAACGTGGTACATTTGTTCGTGGGATTTTCATAACTATGGTATTTACCCGTGGTCTTGACCAAGAGGTTACCATGGTATAGGGGTCCATGGTATCGACATAACCATGGTATTTACCCATGGTATTGATTTGGATATTAACATGGTACAGGGGTCCATGGTATTGAGACAACCATGGTATTGACCCAAAGATTACTATGGTATAGGTGCCCATGGTATTGATATAACCATGGTATTTTCTTATGGTATTTGCATGGTGATTATTAATGATATTTTGACATATATTCTTGTGATTAATCTTGAGTTGTATGGATTGATAGGGTGAGTTGTGTGATAGATGGTGTGAGTGTATGGGTGGAGTGAGTGAGTGCTACAATACTTTACATAGATAATTATACATATGTATATGAGTTTAGAGTGTGCATATAATATGTTATTATTAATATTAGAGATGATATCAGGTTTCTCATGGTGAGCAAGTGTTGAGAACCCAATATGAAACATTCTAAAACATGGTTCACATGGAGGTGTTGAAGATGTTGAGACTCATACTAGATAGTGTGTATATAAGGTGGGTTTATTCTAGAAGATATATCAAAACATGAAATAAATTTCTCCGAAGTTAAATAGTGTTGGGTGAGGCTCATTGGTCGTGGTGACTTCCAGCGAATGGGTGTTTGTAGAGTCATGTGAGAAGAATATTTATGTTTGATGTTGCTAGCAGACTGTCTTAGTAGTCAAGTCTTCCAGCTAGTGGGTGTTAGGTACTATATGTAAAAAAAAATGTTCAACATAATGAAATATTTGAGAAGAAACAACATATGGTGGTTTTTTTTCCCTAGAGAGGGATTTCCATTAGAAAATATTTGTGTCCCCTTATGTGCATGTTTTCCTTGTTGATTCTTTATGGTGTTTTTATATCGTGATTTCATCATGCTGGCTTCATAAGTATAACTGATGGATCACTGAATCTAGTGTTTTTGTAAAAAGAATTAAAATTTAAGTAAATCATATCACTATTGATTCACACCCCCCCCCGCCCCTGCAAGTAGTGATTTAGCTTCCAACACTAAATTAATACTTTAAGACTCATAAGTAATAAATAAGTCCTTAAAAAACTACAAATTCCATTTAGAAGATGTGTTTAACCTTATATAGGGATATGAGTGCTATTAGGAGTTTTCGTGCACTAAGGATGGATTTTGGGATCTTGGCCCTGGTAAGAGCAGTAAATAAAGGGCCTCAAGTTCTATATAAATATTTGAAGAATCTGGTCCATGAATATGGCTTGAAAAAACCACATAAATCCTCTAAAATGGATCTTTGAACTTTGAATGTGATATGAGAAACTATATGAAGTTATAACTACTACAACTGGATACTGGGATCATGAATATGGTTGAAGAAAAAGGGTAATATGGCCTAAATTAAGCTTCTAAGACTCATGACACAAAAGGAAGTCTTGAACCACTATTCATGCCATTTAGAGGGGATCTTTACTCACCAAGTGGGATAGAGAAGCCCTCAAAACATTTCGTACACTACGGATGGCTCAAAGGCCTTAACTATGGTCATATAGGAAACATTACAAGGTTTTCCACACTAGATGGCTCATGAGACACAACATATGGTCCAAGGATAAATTCCAATGTCTTAGGTACCAAAAAAATTCTTTTGTGGTTCATGCCCTATGAATAGGGTCTAAAACAACCACATAAGCATTGTAAATGAAATATTAACCTGAAAAGTATAATATGAACGACATTAAGAGCTTCAACACACTAAGTATTCATATAAGGGCTATGACCATGGTCCAAGAACAACTACTAGGGCTTAAAACTTTTTTCTAGGGCTTATGGTAATGTGCCCCACCTTTGGATTGGTGACAATATTGTTAGTGTTAAATCAACTCAAAATTATGAATAACATATTTTTAGGAATATTCACCTTCTCCATGCATAATGGACAATAAATTAATAAATTAATATTTTAGTTTTTTATTCTAAAAACCTCCTATCTTGGCATAGTTTAATCCTTTAGTCATTAGATTATATTCATATATTCTCAAAACATTATGTGTTTTCCCCTAAGACATTGGTGCTTGTCCTTAGACCATGTCTAGGGCCCAAGTACCAATCCCTAGCATGTGAAACCATGTAATGGAATCCATATTCTACTTGTGAGATAATTATTCCAATCATAGGGATTTTATTGTGGTTTAAGACCCTATGGATAGTCCATGAACCATAGAATCATATTTTAGTCCATAAAAAAATTAGCATTTATCATTGGATCATGTCGTGTCTCAAGAACTATTTAATGTGGAAAAAATTGGTTTTGATATGACCATGGATAAGCCATCAAAATCTATTCTTTGTGAACACAATATTCTAATGGCATACATATCCTACTAGGTGTTGAAATATCCCTTCTAAAGGGTGTATGTAGTGGTTCAAGACCTCCTTTTGTACCATGAACGTTAAAACCTTCATTTAAGTTGGAAAATCCTCTTTTCCTTACTTGACCATGATCAAGAACCTAAGAACATTCCTTGGTATGTAAATCCTCCTATAGGTGTCCATATCCCAGTGGAAGGTCACAAGTTTATTTCAAAGGGATTATGTGGTATTTTGAGGCCATGCACATGGACTATATCCTTAAATATTATATACAATTTTAGGTTCTTTATTTTCTCTCCTTCCCATGGTCTAGACCAACAAACTCATCCTTGCTGCACAAAATTTCCTAGTAGAATTCATTTCCCAATTATAGGCCAATTATCCCCTCTAAAGCCTTGACTTTGTAGTGGTTCAAGGACCTATTCTTGGCTTTGATGAACCTTAATATCTTCATTAACGTCTCAAGGTTATTTATTTTCTTCTACAACCACAATTAAGGTCTTGATACTCATCCATTATTTCTAACACTTTCTAATGATACCCCTAGCTCATTCAAATGCTAAATATTATGAGCCCTAGTAGAGTAATTTAGATCATATAAACATTGTTTTTCATTGTTGGCCATGGTTAAGGTCCAAAGACCCATTCCAAGTATGCAAGATATCTCAATTATGCACATATCCCACCAATAGGCCAATGATCTAGGTGTTTATGGTGTTTTGAGGCCTAGTTTAGGGACCAAGGCCCTAGAAGATTAATCTTGGGTTAAAGGCCTTAGAGCCATATTTTGTTTCTATAACCTCTTGATGATAACCATATCCCAATCAAGGAAAAGGGTAATATCACAAGAGATTTTTTGTGGTAGTTTGAGGAATATTTCATTTCCCATAAGATGTATTGGCCCATAAATGATATGCCTATAGACTCTTCATTTAGTCAACATAGATCTATATGGAAAGAAATAATGTTGTATACTACTAATCATCAACAAGAATAAAAATCTATGGTTATTTTTCATATTTAGTTCACTACTTAGCTACTTGATTCCATAGACATACCTGTCTTTAATATAGACTTTCCAAGTATTTTCTTAGACTACAAAATATCTCAACATATTGAATGAAAGTAATGTTGAAGAATTGTAGTTATAATCTAGTATCATAAGAGTGATTGATGGTTGAATAAAACAATTTTATAGTAAATGTAATGCAACTAATTAAAATGTTGTGTACTCATACAAACCTGCCACAAAAGAACACATTTCACAAGAAGAAATTACAATATTGGCCCTAAAATGTGGTTAAACAATGAATTAATAATACACTCAAACAATTATAATATTGAAGCAATAAGATAAACCAAAATATAGAGATGGGATTACAATGTATCTCTATTATATTTCTTATTATTTACATAAAATTTAAGTACATATTAATACCAAAGCTGCATCAAAAATACATAACCATTAACACCATGAGACAACAAAGACTCATTTTTACATTAGAAATCCAAATGGGGAACCAAGTTTTAGTGGGAATTTAGTAAGCAAGAAATTGATTAGTGTATTTCTACTCACTATAAGGAAGTTTTAAGATAGCCATGACTTAATAAAATATTCTCTCATCATGGGTTAGACTCAATGTCTTCCTCCCCTAATCAACAAGTAGACTACTTCCTTAATATTTAATCTTTGTTACTATCTTTCTTCATTTCCTCATGTCGATTCCATTCCCTCCTCTTATTCATCATAACCTTAATTTTGGTTAGGTTTCCTCAAAAGGCCAACCATCACAATAGTTTGTTTCAACTTCCAAAGGAATATTAAATATTTATTGACTTTTCCAAAATAATTAAATGATTATTACATATTTTACAAAGTGTTTTATTTTGGTGGGGATCTAATTTATATCACACCTCCCCATTTGCAATATTTTGATCCCCATAAGCTTCAATTCCCTTTGATCTTATTACTCTCTACATTCAAGTGTCCTCTTGTAAATCTCCAAAAAAGGGTCTCTTTGCTACAAGATGGAACATACTAGTTGAATAAGGATTCTCTTTTGCATAATACTATTGTTGATCTCATGGTTAGAGATGAAATGCATTATTGAAATATGTAATTAAAAAATTATTGCTCCTTGGGGTTCCAATACTAGTAGCTCCTCCTTTCCCTTTACCTTGACATCTAAGGTTTCTTCTTAGCTATTCATATCTTAGGATGGATATATCAGTAAATCCCCCATCATTTTCCCTCCTAATGTATAATCAATCTATAGAATTGGACATAATTGCTACATGGGATGCTTAGCCTTATAGTGTGAAAATATTTTTTTTCATAACGATCCGTTTTGTTGAAACAAAAACAAACCAAAGATACCATGCCATACATATTTGGTTTGTGATGATGTTTTCCATCTTGGTTGCTTGGTCCCCCAAAAGCTGGAGTAGATCATGATGGAAAAATCATATCACTTCTCCCTTACTCCAAGCCTCTACAAGTAGATTTTAGTGACTTGTTACACACTCATTTCCCAATTTCCTTTTTCTCCATGGGAATGGATTCCTTTCCAATTCCTCTTGGCTTGAATTTGTGTTTGGTTCTTGTATAATGAATCCTAGGCCTTCATACTTGGGAATTTATTCAAATACAATGGGAATTAGAATCCCTTTCTCTTCATTTCCTATACCTTGGCCATCATAGCTAATTTTCATTGTGATCTTGGAATTGGTGCCTCTAGTGTGATTTTCAAAGTCACTGAAATTTTTTCCCAAGGAGGAAGCTCAATTGGTGATCAAACTAATGTGAAATCTGTGAAAACTAAGAAATCTAAGGTTCAAATCCCCCTTGTTATGATCCAATTTATGGAGAGGAGGACAGGCCATATACCCCTAGAGGTTTACTAGTAGTTACATGGCAGACATGCTATTGGGTTCCTCTAGGATTAAAAAACAAGTTATTAGATGTGTCTTCAATAAAGGTATTGAAAGGTCAACTTATGATGCTTTACTCCATCATGGTGCTAGATTCTATAGTGGTAATGGAGGGTCTTGTTTGGCCTCCTAGAAATCTACTTGTAGCTTTTTTAAGGTCTCTAGGTACAATCCATGTCATCAACCACATAAAACATTTCCCATGGACTTTGCACACTTCATTATCCACATCATCTTTTAGTACATTCCACCTGATCATATGTATGGTCAATTTTTTTTTACTCAAGGCTTGTACCGATTGCCTAGGAATCCATCAATGTTTGTTAAAATCCTCTAGGTGTTGTGCCAAAACAAACCATAAATATTTTTTTGAGCCACTGATGAAGTTGTCAATGTTCATTGAAATACTTTGAGTAGAAGAATTAAAATCCAACCTTTTTCACTGGTGTCAATGCAACTTCTAACAAAGAACTAAAAATGAAATATTAAGCACTTATTCCATCCACAAATATTAAATCTCACTATAACTACCGCCATGTGAACTTTGGATACATTGCTAAGATAGGGACCCCAGGGGTCAAGTTTTGGTACTTATTTTTTGTACAAATGTAAAGTCACCGTGATTTAAGGAAGCAGAGCGTGAAGATAATAAGAGTCAAAGGGGCTTTAGTCCCTTAGGTTGTTAGGAGATAAGAAGTTCTGAGACACGCCCATGGTCCATGGACCATGGTATTATAAAAGAAAAGAATATATATAGAAGGGTCATAGTGAGTCTAGAAGATAAGTCATAACTAGAACATCATTGTTTTGGGCAAGTAAGATAAGGCAAGAAACTCTGTTTCCTATACTTAGGTGGAGGGGAAGGCAAGAAACTCTGTTTCCTAAATTGTTTGGATAATAGTTCGAAACACATCCCCAATTAGATATGTCGCATAGTTCACTGCCTCATTTCTTTGAATAAACCTCTTCCTCGCCAATATAAAATTTTAATTTTAATGATTTTAATTTTTAAATTTAAATTATCTCACAGTTAAGTTGAATAATTTTGGGAACATACAGGGGATAGTTGAGTTCTGGTATAAGTGCTTCGCTGGAAACAATGAAATGCATGACGGCCAGAAATAATTTAATTTCATCTTTAACACATTCTTATATAAAAGGTAATAAAACCTAAACCTTACCCAAAAAAACCCAACACTTTTATAGACCCACCCCTGAAAGCTCTTACATTCTTCATCTTTCCTGTACCACCCGAAACATTTTACCTATCTAAATCTAAATCTTTGGCTACTTCTGTCAACTCCCACAACCATCCTGTCATCCCGGTGACTTCCTCACAACTCAAACTCTGCGAATACGTGCTCACAATATTCGTTCTCACAATCGGCCTCTGTGCCATTACACTGCATTTCCAAGCATATTGTCACATTCCAAGTTGTTTTTTTGGGTAATTATTAATATTAGTATTTTTTTGTAAGTGGTTTAATTTCATTTCAAATTATATTGATGTGTGGTTTGAAAAACAAAAATTCGGAAACATCTAAGTGATCAAAATTACTTGACATCACCTCAAATCTACACTATACTAACCCTTAACATAACTAAATTTTTATAAACAAAATTTAAAACAAATTATATTAACCATACACCTTTATCACCATAAACATTATCAATACTAATATTGAACATTATTTTAATTTCTAATTGAACATTATTTTAATAAAAATAATTTCTAATTCTCACTAATATAAATGTGGAAAAACAACGATATATTGGTTTGGGAAGATGGTGTAGGATGATGAAATTTAGGAAATAAAATCAACATGGAGAGAATATGAAAATTGAAGTTTTCTAATATAACTTTTTCCTAAATGGGGTGTTAGAGAGTGGATAAGTGAGAGCGCACATGGCCATCACCCTGCCAAGAATAAATGAGGATGGACATGGGAAAGCTCCCCCTCCTATACAATGAATGTATAATTGGTATGAGGTGACTCATGCTTACACAAGATGCCATAATTTCATAAAATCATGGTAGCATAATGAGTTTAATTCCAAGGGGAATGACTATCAATACAAAGATCAATTTTTCTAGTGGTTATTTATAGGCACTTGGAGTTATTATGAACCTATATGTCCATGTGAATCGATTATCTCACACATTGGAGGATGTCAAGTTTGCATACCAAGTATATTCAATATGAGACAAGGGATAAATTATGGTTTAGGTTTCAATACGACTAGATATCTCAGCCACTCATGGCCCTTGGCACCCACTTTCATTGTTTGTTTCTGGAAGGAAGTTACCTTATGGTTAGATTATTCCCTTTGTCTTTAATGATGGTTGTCTTTAGTTATTTCCTCTTGGAGTGAGGCTCCCCTAAAACATTTATGTTAGCCTTTCCTCTCACCAACTTCCCTATTTCTTCATGTTCACATCTTCTTTTTCATTATCACTTTATGGTGTTCATTTCACATCCTTCCCTTCTCCTCAAGTCCTTATCCTTATTCTTAGGTATAGCTATTAGCCGAGATTCGATCTTGAGTCACCTTGCATCCATTCACATTTGTCCCCTCTTCTACCTCCCTCACCCTTTTCAACACTCCCTCCCTTGGTTGCACCCCACACATTCTAGTCTTTGATCCTAGTGACATTTTGAACTCCATGATGCCTCAACAATGGACTAGAAGTAGATGTGTTTTGGCATATTACAGAGAAATGGGAAATTTGTGGGCCGAGTAATGAGTTGACAAGTAGGTGTGGTGTGGCACATTATAGAGAAATGGGAAATTTATGGGCCCAATAACAGGAAAATACTTCTTCTATATTATCTCATGCACATAAAATACCACAGGTTCAAGAAGAAATATCAAATATTGAGTGGGAGATTATTATGGAGCAAGGTTTCTTGTTAAACATGAAGGTCACAAGTGAAATCACAAACTGAGTACTAGATGTTAGACATACTTAGGGTATGTAAAATCGTACATGTACACCATAGACATATACTAACACCCAAAAATGTTGTTTGGATGAGTCTTGTTGGACTACAATGAGGCATGAGAGGAAATCCCATTAGTGCTTGATGAAATAAAACTCACATTATGAGGATTTGAGAGTCAAGTCTAGCACATTGAGGCACATCTAGGTCTTCCCCTTGGTCTAGGCTTCTCATGAGCGAGCAACAAAGCACCCATTGCTATTGAGGAATAAGACTTCCCCAAAATTGGATGATGGTCTACACACACTCTCTCTTTTATTTCCATGACTAGTATTCTAGCTTTCAAATTATAACAACTTTAGCAAGCCATATGCTTCATGATAACTATTTTGTAATTTTTAATTTTCAATAGTTTCAAGATGCTTAGAAAACTATGGTTTTGCCACTAGTATTGTTTTCCAAGTAGATTTTCAATACTTTTTGGATGCTTGGAAATATATGGTTATGCCACTGGTATGGTTTCCCAAGCAGTAGACCATGATAAACCAATATGTATCTCTTTACCCAAATTTAAGAAATGAAGCTTCTTTTACGTTATGACATGTGTTTCCATTTCTACAAGTGTTGAGAATCAAATTTGGTTTGAAAATGCTATTTAAAAAAAAAAAATAAACATTATTTTATATTTCTTAAAAATTATGAAACTAGTTATAGCCTTGAAATTACCATATCATGTGATAGTGCAACATTTGAGGAACTTAAAGTAATGATAACTTTTTTTTTAATTTTATTTTCTAGATTGTAGATATCTTCTTGTATTAGTGTAGACTATTAATTAATAATTTTATTTTTAAATTGCCACATGAAAAAATTATAGTAGAAACAAAATATGTTTATATTTTAAGATTTTAATACATGTCATAACAAAAATAAATTAAAAATGGTTTTCTAGCCTAGTTAAAAATAAAACTAAAAATTGAGATATTGAGAGGCCTTTAGAAAATTTATGATTTTGTTGTTTTTGTATATCAAACCACTAACATAGTTATAACTAAAACCAAAGCAAACAAGTCAACAAACACATGTTGAATTTCAGATAACATGTACTTATTACAAAACACACATATGCACATGCACTAATAATTCACTTTATTATTAACACACACATATACACACATTAATAATTTTACCATAAATTTCTACCCTAACATCCAATTTTGGAGTTCTTTAGCTCATTTGAAGAGATTGACATGTTTATGTTATGATATTTCTAATGTCTTTGCATAAATAATTGTTTATTTTCAAATTAATAGAAAAGGAATGCATGGGCCATGATAGATACCTCGAAGCACCATGTAGTTGCTCTAATAGGCATATTGGTCTTCCAATGGTAATATAGGAACTTTGAACAAGTTTTGAATATGAGGGTTTGGTTTCAATGATTTGATCATTGCGAGGGTAGAAAAAACTAGGAGTCAGGCTCTAAATGAATCCTCTAAGCCTTATCAACCATGAACATGGATTCAAACCACATGATTCCTCTAAATGGGATACTCAACCTCCAAGTGGATTATATTTGTTCCTCTAATGCCTTGGATAGTAGGGATAGGTCTCAATGCCTTACTAATGGGTGTGAGATGAAAATAAGGTTCTTAGGCCTTAGATCAAGCTTCTAGGTGCTAAGCACCATGAATAAGGCTACAAACCACAAAAAATTCCCTATATAGGAGATCATTATTCTCACCGTGATGTGAGTACTGATATGATGTTGTATGCATTAGGGATGGGTTTCAAACCTTAGCTAGGGACAAAATCAATGGAATTATTCCCTTAATTAAGATTCTTGAGTTAATGTTCCATGATGAAGGCCTTGAAATGCAGCATAGAACATTCAAATTTGATCTTTCGCACTCAAGCAAGCTATAGATATTATTAATATTATTTATGCAGTAGAGATGGATCTTGTGGCCTTAAGCATAGTCAATGGAGGAAAATAAGGGCTTTACAAAAGGATCTCTAAGGCTCATTGGCAATAAACATGATCTTAAACCACAACACAATACCTTCAAAGGTGATATTTTGCATTCAAATACACTATGGGTACTATATGGGGTTTGTGTGTTAGGGATAGGTCTTAAGACATTAGTCATAACAGAGGAAAGAAAACAAGGAGCTTCAGCCCTAAGAACACTTTAAGGATCAAAAGACACAAGCAACACCATAATTCACATGATATATAATTTGTAGGGGATCATTGTGTTTCCAATGATATAGGGTTTTCATCACAATGTTTTGCACATCATGAATGGGCTTGAAGGACTTAACCATTGTTTTGGAAGAAATCCTAGGAATTAGACCTTAAACAAAGAATTGTGGGTTAATGGCAATAATAAAAACTTTATATTGCAACACATGGATTTTAAAATGGATCTTTAGGATATGAGTGGGATAGGGCTTCTATTAGCATATTTTGTGTAGTACAGATGGGACTCAAAGCCTTAACTATTATAGGGGAGGGAAATAAGGTCCTTAGTCCCAAAATGAATATTATGTCTTCTAGGATGTAAAATATTCCTTAAGCCATTAAAAAAGTGTTTAGAATGTAGCTTTGTCCTTGAGTGTGATATGTGTACCATATGGAGGTTTTTCACACAAGAGATGGCTCTAAATCCTTTGGCCCAACATTAAGTTTGTGTGCTCTATTCCTTGAAATAAGCTTGAGAATACTATATATACTTGAATCCTTAGCCTCCTGGAGAGATATGAGCAATAGATTTTGTGCACTAGGCATGGGTCTAAGGTCTTAAGTCCTCTATCATGGTTAATGAAGAAAAAAAGGATTTTATGATCTCAATTAAGTCTATTGGGGGTCATAATCCATTAATGACACATTGAACCATCACAAAAAACTTCTAAATGGAATGTTTAACCTCCAATTGAGAAATGGGAACTATTAGAATGTCTTATACACAATTGATGGGTATTGAGACCTTAACTATGGCCATGGGAGAAAATAAAATGTCTTGAGAATTAAATGTTGTTATTGATGATGTAGTTGTTTGTACAATTGTTGGATCTACTCTTATTATTTGGCATTGATGTCAACTTGGTAGTTGGATGATATCTAGCTATTTATGCTTGATTGATTCTCTGATTGATAGGCTTGAGTGGTTGTTGGCATTTTTGGCTTGTAGTGCATCTTGTCTTGTGATTATGTTGCTTGGTTGACATGTTAGCTGCAGGGTGCTTTGAAAATTGTGCATATGCTATGTGTGTGGAGCCGAGATTACCATGGTATAAGGGTCTGTGGTATTGGAATAACCATGGTATTTACCCATGGTATTGATATGGAGATTACAATGGTACAAGGGTCTATGGTATTGGCATAACCATGGTATTGACCCGGGGTTTACTATGGTATAGGTGTCCATGGTATTTGGATAACCATGGTATTTTCCTGTGGTATTCACATGGATATTATTGATGATATTTGGACATATATTCTTACGATTAGTTTTGAGTTGTGGATTGATTGGGTGAGTTGTGTGATTAATGGTGTGAGTGTATGGGTGGAGTGAGTGAGTGCTACAGTACTTTACATAGATAATTATACATATGTAGCTGAGTTTAGAGTGTGTGGCTCAAATTTTATTATTCAGATTAGATATGCTACTTGGTTGCTCATGGTGAGCAAGTTTTGAGAACACAATCTAAAACATTTTGAAACAAGGTTTTCTTGGGTGTCTTCTAGCAAACATATCAGAACGAGAAGAATATTTCTCCAAAGTCCAGTAGTGTTGGGCAAGGCTCGTTGGTCATGGTGGCTTCTAGCGAATGGGTGTTCGTAGAGTCATGTGAGAAGAGTCTTTCTGTTTGATTTTGCTAGCAGATTGTCTTAGTAGTTGAGTCTTACATCTAGTGGGTGTTAACTACTCTATGTAAAAAAATGTTCAACATAATAGAAGATTTGAGCAGCAGCAACAATGGGTGGTTTTTTTCCCTGGAGAGGGTTTTCAACCAGAAAATATTTGTGTCCCGTTATATGCATGTTTTCCTTGTTCATTCTTTATGGTGTCTTAATATGGTCATTTCTTCACGCTGGTTTCATAAGTATAACTGATGGATTACTGAATTTGGTGTTTTGGTAAAAAGAACTAAAATTTTAGTAAATCCTATCACAAGGGATTCACCCCCCGCCACCCCCCCAACCCCCCCTCAATAAAGATCTAGTTTCCAACAATTGGTATCGAAGATGGATTCTCTCGGTGAAGCTTGATCACTTGATAGGAGAGTGTGGGCCATGGAAAAGAATAAGAAGAAGCAGTAAACAAGTGAGGAAAATTTCAAATTCAGAAGAACCCCTCTTCTTGTTGGTAAAAAATAGTGGAGGCAAATGTTATGATCAACTTATATATGGTAGTACATTTCCTTATAGTGACGATGATTTTCTTTAGTTCGATAGTTTAGAAGATGATGACCAATCAATTTAGTTTGATGCTTTGGAGAGAAGTGGAAATAACCCTTTTGAAGAGAAATCAGATGTAGAAAGTGAAGACCCGTGCAAGATTGTAACCCTAGAAGCAAAAAAAAAAGCTCATGAAAGGTTGATAGAGAAGCTTACATTGGAGAATAGAGATCTAAAGAAATTAGATCCAGATTCTTAGGAAAGAGAACATAATTTCAAGAGTGAAGTTTTTGATCTAAAAGTCTAGTTGGAGAACACAAGGAAGATGGAAGATGAGGCTGAAATCTACTTAAAGATCAGAGCAGCAAATGCAAGAAACTTGAAGTAGAGTTAGATGAGATCAGATTTAATTTGAAAAGAGAAGAGCAGACATTTGTTGAGAAACCCAAAGCAGAAACTTCCAGTAGTAATAAAGGAGATCACAATCAAAATCGAAAGTTGGAGATGGTGGCAAGGAAGAGCTTGGGAAATATGAGGTGTTTTATTTGTAAGAAAATTAGACACACTTCAGCAAAATAAAAGAAAAAAGACAAAAGAATGAATTAAAAAAGAGGAGGAGGTTAATCCCCTAAAATGACAACTTAACTCCAAGAAAATTGTGGTTGTTACATGCGCAAACAAGAAAAGGTATCATGATGATCAACCGCGTTTTTGAAAATTATTTGTAAAGGAAAAAGAAAAAGGAGAGTATAAGTCTAGTGCACGTGTTGTGCAGAATGGAAAATGTTTTATTTTTTAATGGAAATGTTTTAGTTTGCACATTATAAAATGGAACTTGTGAGAATTCTATGCTTCTAGAAAAAGTGAGTTTATCAATATGCAACTTAGTGTATGCACAATGAAAAAGGTATTGAAAGGGAGAGACTAATGTGGTTACAAGTTCCATAATGATTTTATTATCCACTGGAATATAAATGTTGTAGTTATTATGTTAGTGGTTAGTTTTGGTTCTTTGTGTATTTGGTCCACAATTCAAAATCTCATTGGAGGAAAAATAAATAATATGAACATGAACCTATAGATAGAATTGGATTCTCCTTGTATTTATTGCATTATATTGTTGATTTATTCCAATAGAAACATTGATTGATTAGGTTAAAAATGAAAATCAACGACTATTACCAAAGAAATTACCCATAGTTTTGCCGATAACGCACGATTATGGAAAAAATTTATATGATGTGGTCTAATATGAATGTTGGATGAACTTTAATGCATATTGATTTGGTCCTTGGATGTTGTAATGAGCATTATTGGTAAATTGATAATTGAATGGTTCACTTTCAAAGGTATGAGGATTGAGTATAATGCACTTACCTGTAGCTGTTGGTAGATGGTTGATAGGATAAACATTAGGATTCTTGTGAAGATGATGAGATGTGTCGAGTATGAAGTCAGTCAGGAGGACCCTGGAAGAGTAAATTGGAAAGTCACTGGTGGTACCAAAGGAATTAGATGTGGCTACAATGAATATTCCTTTGGCTAAAGACACAGAATGGGGATTGTTGAGAATTCAATAGGGAAATGTATATGTTAATTCCCTTAACTTGATAAATTTTTGTGTAGTATTTTTACTTATTATATTTGATCTTTATTATTTAAATGTGTTATACATCAAACAACTACCAAAACAATAATAACAATGACACAATATGTAGGCTACAAGCCAGGGCCAAACCCCCTTCTCTTGAAGGGAAAACCTATAAATATCTTCTAATATTTCATATCTTTCATTTGACGAATACCATGACCTAGACTTAGAAAAATACCCTCCAAGATCAAGTCTTCCTCGGGCCTCTTGATGAAATATATTTGACCTCCTAGTAGATCCGAAATTATACTCCCCAACAACTACTACAACTACAACTGCCTCTCTAAGATACTTTGATCTCTGTCTAACTGATCTTCCCTTGACCTTTCTTTCCTTGATTTGAGTCTTAAGACTAGTAGGAAACCCTAAGAGACCTTCACTTTCCTTATTTCTCTTCTTGCTTCCAAAATCGAACCTTAGTAGTGCAAAAATCCTAACTTCACACTTCCAGAAGAAAGTATAGAGACCCAAACACTTTAACGTTTTCTTGTCCTTCTTTGTACTTACTTCTTCGTCTTGTTGTTGCTTCCTTCTTCATATGAGAGATGAGTGAATGAATGATCCAAATCAAGGAAAAGTTCCTCTTATATAGACTTCCTTCAAGGGTGGGTGTGGCTCTTCATGTAGGCCGACTTGATAACTTATGTAGGTCGACTTGATCTTCGAGGTAATTTGACATTTTTCAAGACAAAATATTTTTTCCTTTACAATTTACAATCTGCCCATAGGGTCTCCCATATATGAAAATGACTCTTATACTTAGGACAAACCCTAGAAGTACTCAATGGGTGCTTGACCTATAAAATAAAAGAACTTGAGCATGAAATCCATGCTCCAATAATAATAATAATTTCTTTTTCATTTTATATATACAAGAATACATTTCATACTAATGAAGATTGAACCTAGTTACACATTTTTCAACACTCCCTCTTATCTAGGAAGGTATTCATAGGAGATACCTGGTCATTCTTAATCTGAAGAGATCTCATAAGAAGAGTCAGATTGGTAACCCATCTGTCTAGCATCTTAATAATCAACATTGTCATATAGCAAGGCCTTGAATAACAACTCTATCTCTCCACAAGATTACAGCACAATGATGATGAGACCAATGATGTGGTAGACACCATCATCATTGTCTCTCCAAGGTACATCCCCCACCTAGGTGTTCCAAGATTATGACCTCTCGTTGGACTATTCTTATCTTGGGTAGCTAATCCTCAAAGAATATTGGTCCATGACTACTCTTGTCTTGAATTCCCTATCGCATTCTCAAAGAGTATTGAATGCTAGATGGTTACCCAATCCTCAATTCTATCTTCCGAATTGAAGAAAACAATGTTGTGTCTATCCTTACCTCTCAATCTGGGAGGAAAAATCCACCAAACCAAGCTTGTCCCTTAAATATATAAGCTTCTTATTTGGAAGTGATTTTGTCAATATGTAAGCTACATGCTCATCAGTGGAGATATATTGAGCTGAACAACATTATTTTGCAATATCTCTCGTATATAGTGTACTTGTTATTGATATGATTTTTCTTCCCATGAAACACTGGGTCCTCAGACAAACAAATACAACTAGTGATATCACAACGTATCACTGTAGGGTTCATCGGTCCTTCAAATAAGTCAAACAACAACTTCCTTAACCAAACTCCTTCCCAACAAACTTCACATGCTGCAACATATTCTACTTCAACACTACTTGTTGAAAATAGCAACAAGAAATGATAAAAATAGAATCCAGAAATTCCAATTTTAATTTGTCCTTGAATTAAAATTGTGCATTAAATTTGAACTTATTCTCACCAGCTGCTTGGAAATAATTAATTAATTCATTATGGATTAATTAGTTGGAGAAATTCAAGTTAGAAGTCTCTTTGAAGTCATGCAATAGTTATCCCTTAAATTAAGGAGATTATCATGTAATTAAGGAGATAAGATTGAGTTATATTTGAGTTGTAATTAGTTAGCTTAGTTTACTGAGTTAAGTCGAGTTAAATTAGTTCTAAACTATTTGAGGAACTAATTGTGAGTCAATTGATGTGTGCATGCACCCAACTAGTGTACTCCAGATAACTGAAGATTCCCTCATCAGAAACTCATGCATGCCTATTCAGAAAAAGACCCATTTGAGATTAAAGACAAGGACATTATATTATCAGTTGCATGTTTTTTTCTATAAAGGAAATTCATCCATGCATTCAAGGTAAGTTTCCTTGAGGATTGCGTAGTTCTGACAGGGTGTAGGATCAGTGTGAGTGATCAGTCCTCCACTTGGTAACAGGAGGATCACCCAAGAGAAACTGCGCAAGGAAATGGGAGCTTGGAGGGTGGAGGAGAAGGCTCATGAGAAGCTTTAATTGCCTGTGATCATCTAGGAGGATTGTACTGAGAGATGGCTAGCTGTGAGAGCTAAGGCTTTGTATAATTCTGATGTATTTCCACCTTGTATGATAATACAGATAGTGGGGTTTTTAGCTGAGGCTTTCCCTTGCGTATTTTTTGTGTTTCATGTGGATTGATTCTTCTTCTTCTGGTTATATTGTTCAGCTCTGATTCAGCTCGATCTTTAAGCTTCCGCAAAAAAAATTGATAGTAGAAGTAGATTATAGTATTTTGCTTTGGTTATATTTCATTATCAGGTTAATCTAGAGTCAGATTTTCTACATAGCCTTAAAGCAAGATTTGTAGAGAATTTGCAAAATTTCTACATGGTATCAGAGCTAGTTGATCTATAGAGAAATTTCTACATGGTATTGGAGCTTAGCTTATCAAAGTTGTGAACAGTATACGGAGAAGAGAATTCGAAGTTTGAAGTTCGGGGTTGCAAGTGCAAATGGAATTCATATCATACTTCAATGGAGATGGGACATTATGTGACTAATTGCCCATCGAAGAAGTCCAAGAAGGGATCCTCGGAAGGATCAGAAGGTGAGGCATTAGCCTCTTAGTTCGAAATGGACTTTACTCTCATCGCATGCGTGGTGTCATCAATGATGGATTGTGGTTGGTATATTGACAGTGGAGCCTCATTCCACATGACCGATGATAAAAGTTTATTCAGTACCTTGGAGGAGAAAGACCTCAAGATGCGCATAGAGATGGGTGACGATGAAAGGTATAGTGTTTCAAGAGTGGGTACGGTTGCTTTTCAGAGGGAGCATGGAGCTCCTATCACCTTGACAAATATGAAATATGTGCTTGAATTGAAGAAGAACTTGGTATTGGTCGCGATGTTGGAGGACAAAGGCTACGATGTTGTCTTCAGTAACGGAAAGGTTTTCCTCAGGCACATCACCATGAGATAGGTTAAACAGATCAATTCACGAGTCAAGAACCTATATGCTCTTGAGGTTCAAGATGCATGCAAAGCCTTAAGGAGCAAGGAAAATGTTAGAGACTTGGTGGTTGAGAGGGAGAGTAAATTACCTCTCAACATGCAGTCCCAGAAGAAGTCTCAAACAATTGTGGAGGATCCACAATTATAGTCAGCAAAAGGATCACATGCAGCCATACCTCCAGGTGTGAGGTGGGGTGATGTGGAGTGATAATCTCCAGAAAGCTAAAATTGGGCAGGGTCCATTGAGAGGTTTAATCTCATGGATCGTACCTTGCTACGGGAGCCCAAATTACATAGTAGTGGGAGGAATCAGTGGGATTTATGTAGTCAGAGATCAAAGTGACAGAGGCTAGAGTAGTCAGATACTGAAGAGTGCAGAGAAGGATTGACAACAGTACAGAAAGGCAGAGTCAATCGAAGCACAACGTTTTCAGTTGACATAGGCAATAGCAGTCAGAGACTTTGATGACAAATGCATCATATTGATTCAGGTTGGATGTTTTTTTTTTTTTTGCTAGAGCAACAACACTAGAGAGAAGTGTTGCATGTGGAACATTCCAAATATTTAGGATCGGGATCGAGTTGAATTCCTTTCTTGTTGAAAGGGAGTGTTGAAAATAGCAACAAGAAATGATAAAAATAGAATCCGGAAATTTCAATTTTAATTTGTTCTTGAATCAAAATTGTGAATTAAATTCGAATTTAGCCTCACCAGCTGCTTTGAAATGATTAATTAATTCATTATGGATTAATTAGTTGGAGAAATTCAAGTTAGAAGCCTTTCTGAAGTTATGCAACAATATCCCTTAAATTAAAGAGATTATCCCTTAATTAAGGAGATAAGATTGAGTTATATTTGAGTTGTAATTAGTTAGCTCAATTTACTGAGTTAAGTCCAGTTAAATTAGTTCCAAAATATTTGAGGAACTAATTGTGAGTTATCAGTTAGTTGATGCATGCATGCACTCAACCAGTGTACTCCAGATAACTGAAGATTCCCGCATCAGGAACTCATGCATGTCTATTCAGAGAAAGACCTAGTTGAGATTAAAGACAAGGATAGTGTACTATCAGTTGCATGTTTTTTCCTATAAAGGAAACTCATCCATGCAGTCAAGGTAAGCTTCCTTAAGGATTGCGTAGTTTTGACAGGGCATAGGATCAATGTGAGTGATCAGTCTTCCACTTGGTAACAGGAGGATCACCTAGGAGAAACTGCACAAGGAAATAGGAGCTTGGAGGGTAGAGGAGAAGGCTTGTGAGAAGCTTTGATTTCTTGTGAGCATCTAAGAGGATTGTACTGAGAGCTGGCTAGCTGTGAGAGCTAAGGCTTTGTATAATTCTGATGTATTTCCACCTTGTATGAAAATACAAATAGTGGGGTTTTTAGCTGAGGCTTTCCCCTGAGTATTTTTTGTGTTTCATGTGCATTGATTCTTCTTCTTCTGGTTATATTGTTCAGCTCTGATTCAGCTCAATCTTTAGGCTTCGGAAAAGCAAATTGATAGTAGAAATAGATTATAGTATTTTGCTTTGGTTATATTGCATTATCGGGTTAATCTACAGTCAAATTTTCTACGTAGTCTTAGAGCAAGATTTGTAGAGAATTTGCAGAATTTCTACACGGTATCAAAGCTAGCTGATCTATAGAGAAATTTCTACACTATTCAAAGAAACAATGTTTTGTTTTCTGCCCATCCATGAGACCATAGATGATCCAAAACTAAAACATCCTACTACAGTGATTCTTCCATCTTGTTCACTGCCTCCCCAATTAGAATCTGTATATCTAGTCAATTGAACATCATTCCTTTTATCATATTTTAGGCTGTAGTTGATGGTTACCCACAGATATCTCAAGACATGTTTTTTTGCTATCCAATAATCATGCTTCAGCTCCACTTGGAATTTATTAAGTACATTTACTGCAAAAAATATGTTTAGACGAGTATTCACCAAGTATATTAATGAGCCAACCAATTGTCTATATCTGGAAGGATCCACATGGCTTGATTTATAACTCCTTAATATTTTCAAGTTTGTGATCATTAGAGTGGTCATCTCTTTACAGTTTGTCATGTTGAGCTTCTTCAGAATCTCGCTCACATACTTTTCTTGACCTAAATAGACTTCATTAGGTTCCTGCCAGACTTATAGTTCCATATAGTAATGTATCAACCCTAGATCCTTCATGTCAAATTTTGCTACCAATTGCTTCTTACATTCTTATATTCGACCTTCTAAACTTGTCAAGAGAACATCATCTAGATACAGAAGAATAATTATAGGTTCATTGTTTACAACCTTAATATAGAGATTTGAGTGAGCAAAACTTTTTGTGAAGCCTAGTCTCTATAGGTATGCATCAATTCTAGCATACCATGCCCTTAATGCTTTCTTGAGGCCATGTAATGATTTCTTTAATCTGCAAACATATGCCTTCATATCTTTTATTTCAAATCCCAAGGGTTGTTTAATGTAGATTTATTCATCTATTGTTCCATTCAAAAACACAGTCTTGACATCCATTTGGTGGATGTTTCATCCTATCGATGCTGCTAGAGAGACTAATAATTGAATTGTTGTATATCTTGCTGTTGGAGTAAAAGTTTCTTCATAGTCGATGCCTTCAAGTTGAGAGAACCCTCTTGCCACAAATATTGCTTTATACTTATCTATACTTCCATTAGCTACATGCTTGATCTTATAGATCCATTTGGAAGTAACTACAGATTTGTCTTCAGGCCTTGGTATGATCTCCCACACTCCTTCTTCATTATAGATTGATATTATTCATTCATAGAATTTTTCCATTCTCGATGTTCTATAACCTCTTCAAAAGTGAATGGTTCTTCTTCTATTAAATTTGGCATGTATGCAACATACCCAAAGTGTCTCTTAGGTCTTTTACTTTCTCTAAATGGTCCTTGATCTACCCCATGACCTTCTGCATCAAGTAATATAGATTTCAACCAATTAGGTCTTTTCCTTGTTTCTTGAATGACCACGGGTTGAATAGGTTCACTAGGTCCTTCTTCATCATGGTGAGATCCTTCTTCCTTGTCAACTTCTTCCTCAAACAAAGGAAGTTCTTCGTCATCATAATCTATAGAAATTTCTTTTGATTTCTTGAATGTTATGCTCTCATCAAATATAACATCACGAATAACTTGGATGTGATGTCCATCTTTCATATAGATTATATAGGCTTTCGATCAGTCACTATATCCAACAAACATACCTTTCACACTGGAAGGATCCAGCTTCTTTCCTTTTGTAACTCCATTTTGTTCGAGATTGTATGGAACTATTAGCTCCCTATTAATCCCATATTCCTTATAGAATGCTATAATCTCCTTGGATGTATATTCTCCTCCATTATCAGATCATAGTATCTCGACCCTTCTTTTTGTAAGGTTCTCCACTTCGGCTTTCAATTCTTGAAATTTAGTAAATACTCCATCCTTGCTTTTCATTAAGTAAACCTAGGTATTTATTGAGTGATCATCTATGAATGTGACATAATAAAGATGTCCTCCAAGTGATTTTGGAGTCATTGGGCGACATACATAAGAGTGAATGAGATCCAAGATTTCTTTTGACCGTGAAAAACTGCTTCCAAATTGTCTCTTGGTATTTTTTCCTAATGCACATCCTTTGCAGAAACCTTCATGATCCTCCTTTAGATTTTGTATTCCATCTACTATGGAATTTAGGGTTGGAAGAATTTTGAAATGTAGACGACCAAACCTTCTATGCCAAAGTTCACATTGACTAATCTCAATGTCAACTAGGGCAAGATTTACGAGAGATATTAATCTGTAGATCCTTCCTTCTTGGGTACCAATCACTTTAGCTTGTTCTATGCTTGAGCATTTTTCCCATACAACTGCCTTTGATTCTAAGCTTGAAATAGAAAGTATATTCTCGTGCAAACCTGGAACAAACATAATGTTGTTGAGGTGGACATTAGTTCCATCTTCTAGCTTTATGGATGATGATCCAATGCCTTTCACAAGATAGCTGTTGTTGTCTCCAAGTTCCACAGAGCATGCCAATTTTCCTTTCGATAAGGTCTTCAATTGGTGAGAGTGACCAGTCATGTGCCTTGATGCACCACTATCAATTACCCAGATCTCTTCATCTTGAAATGTTTCAAAGAGAGAAGAGAAGAGTCCTTCATCTTTTTTATGTTTGATTCCTTCTTTGAAGAGAATATGAGACTCCATACCATTTTGATTTTTTCTTTTAGATGGCTTGCAATCCTTTTGATGTCCTTCTTCATTGTAGAAGAGATCTCCATGATGCCCTTAGATAACCAAAGCTATGATACCATGTTGAGAGTTCAATAGGGAAATTTATATGTTAATTCTCTTAACTTAATAACTACTTGTGTAGTCTTTTTACTTATTAGCTTTTATCTTTCTTATTTCAATGTGAAATACATCAAAAGACTACCAAAACAATGATAAAAATGACATAGTATGTAGGCTGCAAGCTAGGGCCAAAACCCCTCATTTTGAGGGGAAAACCCGTAAAATATCTTCTTATCTTTCAGATCTTTCACTTGAAAAATAACATGAACTAGACTTAGGCAAATACTCTCCATTGAGATCAAGTCTTCCTCATGCCTCTTTCTCAAATATCTTCGACCTCCCAGTAGATCCGAAATTCTGTGCCTCAACAACCACTACAACTGTTGTTGCTTCTCTAAGAGACTTTGATCTCCCTCTAACTACTCTTCCCTTGACCCAGCTTGCCTTGATTTGAGTCTTATGTCTAGTAGGAAACCCTAAGAGACCTTGACTTGTCTTCTTGCTCTTATTGCTTCCAAAATCGAACCTTAGACTTGCCCAGTGCGGAAACCATAACTTCACACTTCCAAAAGAAAGTAGAGAGACCCAAACACTTTGACTTTTTCTTGTCCTTCTTCTTCATACTTCCTTCTTTGTCCTTTTGTTGCTTCCTTCTTCATATGAGAGATGAGTGAATGAATGATCCAAATGGAGGACGAGTTCCTCTTATATATAGGCTTCCTTCAAGGGTGGACGTGGCTCTTTAGTCTTCATGTAGCTCAACTTGACAACTTATGTGGGCCGGCTTGGTCTTGGAGGTGATTTGACATTTTTCAAGATGAAATAATTTTTCTTTTACAATTTACAATGTGCCCGTAGGGTATTCCAGATATAAAAATGACTCTTATACCTAGGACAAACCCTAGAAGCTCTCAATGGTTAATTGACCTATAAAAGAAAATAACTTGAGCATGAAACCCAAGCTCCAATAATAATAACTTCTTTTTCTTTTTATATATACAAGAATACATTTCATACTAATGAAGACCGAACCTAGTTACACATTTTTCAATAGAAATGGGGTGTTAACCAAATTTTATGTGTATTGTGATGACAATGAGCCGATTCACATAAGATATTGACAATTGTGGCTAGGAAAATACATTTATGTGGTGCTAGGCTCACTTAGATCAACGTATTTATGATGTTCTGTGTTGCTAACACGATAAGGATCTTGGTTTTGTTCGGAGAGGATGGTAAACAGACTTGCTACTATTTCATTTCTGTTGTTGGATTGGCTTGTTCCTTTGTCTTTGGCATCCCACTCACTTTTGTGCCTCATTTTTTTATCAATTAAGAATGTAATCTTGCCTGAGTTCCACCCAGATTCCAATTGAGGAAGGATATAATATAATGAGTATATGACAATGGTAATAATTACATGAGTGGGGAAAGCTTTGATCTTCTTCTTCGGTGGACAGAAATCCGGAAGATGGTGGAGCTTGATTATATGGTGAGATAATTATGGGGATTGATTTATTGAATAATGATAATAATTTGTTCTGGAAGTACAAAGAAACAATGGTGGAAAAATCCTCGTCATCATCCCCTGAGGTAGTCAGGTTATTGGTTCCACCAAAAGACAACGATTCCATATAGAAATAAAGACAGATGAGACCATAGAAGGTCGTTTGGTCTTGTCTTGTTGATTTGCCCATCGTAGCTCAACTTGATTTGGAGTCTCGGATTGCTCCAGAGGCCATAATTGAGGATTTCGTTGTGCAGACGAATCTGTTTTCAGGTTCGTCACATCGATTCAGTGCAGTTATTGACGCGATCGAACATTTGTACAAGGGAAACTGAAAGTAGTGATGAAGAAGACCTAGATAAAATTCCATACGATGATCAATATGATACTAAAGACTCATTTATAGATGATACAGAACTGGATGAGTACTTCTCAGTTGATGGGGAAAGGAACACTAAAACAAAGGCGCACGCTGGACACGTTCCGAAATACATGCTCGTCTTTGTCGTCAACGAAGTTTGACTCGTTTTCGTGCCACTCCCAGCTTTTGTGATATCTCGATCTTTCGTTAGTTAAAGAAACGAAAAGAACATAGAGTATTACGAACTTCTTGGAGTGAGAATTGATACTTTTACTTTTGATATTAAAAAAAAGGGGGCATATTATACCATGGGATCGTTTTGGGAAATGATAAGCACGTCTTTAAGAGATGAAGATAATCTGGTCACTACATCAATCTCCTTGCTGGCATGTGAAGATATGAATATTGAGATAGATTTGCAGGGGACATTGGGCCTCCATGTATCCACTTGACATAACTATAAGAATAATTCTGTTGAAATGGAAAATCTTAACACTGTAATTTCTGAGGTTGTAGAATAAAATCACAAAGGTAGTCACAAACCAACTTTGGAAGCTGGGACCTAGCCTTGCTAGCTTTAGAAAGGGCTCTTTCTATAAGATTTAACTTTATTGGATTGAATATTAGGCTAGATATGAAGTTTAAGGTTTGATTTGTATTTGAATGGGTGGTTGATAACTAGATTACCATTAAGATATGGAGTTTGTTACTTAAAATATGGATCGACTGCAGTGTCTACAGATAGATGTCTCAATGCAAGGTAGCCAAACTGAATGGATTCTTTAAAGTCTGTGAAATGGGGGAGGAAGAACAGATCAAGGTTCAGTTTAGATATAGACCATTGTTACCTAAATTCTATATTTAAATATCAGAAGAAAACATTGAATTTATTCGTAGCTGGGTGTAGAGTGTAGATTTAAAAAAATTATGACCTTTACTTATCTATTGGATAATTCAGATAATAAGAGACAAATATGTGCTAATGCTTCAACAATATACAATAGTGTTCTTTTGTTCAAAAACCAACCCTTGATACTTCTAAATATGAAGTATTTATAATTAATTTACAAAAAGATCATGTCATAATGAATACGATGTATCTAAAAATAATCAAAACTAAATCAATCTAACTTATTACAAAGATATCATGGAAATTTGAACTGTCTGAGGTGGTAGCACTGAATTGGTGCAACATATGGATGTCTGATCCTCAAAATTTGCATGTGCTGTGATGTTGAGATGGGTGGCCAAATCTACTTTTTACTCTAGTAATTCACATAGTTTATCCCAACATTGTTCACTCGGGATAGTCATCTTCAACAACTTTCTATACACTTCATCAACTTCAGTATATTTGGCAAATGTTCGCTTGGTGATGAATAGAATTTTAATTGCATATTGAATGTTGAGGTCATATGCCAATGCTTCTAAGAACGCTTTACCAGTCATACTGAATCTTCCAGCTGTAACTTTACAACTGTCTGTTGCCTTGGTCATTATTTTCTCACTATAATCTGACCATGTGCTGAGCTTATCATTAATAACTAACAAATTTGGAAGTCCTTTCTTGTAAAGGGATTCCGGCTTGGTGAATAATTTTTGCACACCAGTGTCCATAATATGACATTTCTCTTCAAGTTGTCTCATTAGATTTATTTTACTCAACACCTTCCTCACTTCCAATATTATTTATGTTCTGTCTTCAATCTCTAACTCTTCTAATTCTTGTTTATTTTTAGAGTTAAGGAATTTGATGAGCTCAATGGCTTCAGTGGGTTTGTCTCCCAACTTCTTTCTGACTTGTTTGATGGATTCATTGGACCGTTCAATCGGCTCCTATTGCTCAAAAATAATTTGTATTGGAGGCCAAATGTTTATCATGGCTTCATTGATTTGTTTCCAGATATTTTATTTTACCTGTGCCAATGTATTACCCATTAAATAGTCTAGTTCCATCTTCTACAATCTCTGGGAAAATGTATGGGACTTCTGTGCTTCTGTCAGGGGGGCATTTTCAACTATTGTTCTATGTTCCTGTAGGACTTTCACCTCCTGTCTTCGTTTATTTGTCTCTTATCCCTGTATAGACATGTTTTCCATGGATTCAACCATCTTAACTGAATCATTTGCAACTAATGTGGGAAGTATTGTAGAAGATGATTTTCCTATTGTTGTGGCTGTTGTAGAGATCCTTGTTTGAAGTAGAGATGCAATTGGAACTACATAAAGAGGAACCACCACTAGTTTTGAACTCCATTCCTTTTCTTTTATCAGTTTGTCCATCTTGACTTCCATCTCTTTGATCTGTGCACTCTGTTCCACTAGAAGCTTCAACATCTCTTCTTTTTGTAGCTCTATCTCTCCAAGTTCCTTGGCCTGGGGATCTTCTATTGCAGGTAGCTTCAATTGCTTCTTTAGAGCTATTATGTTAGCATTTTTCTTCTTGATTATCTCCTCCATGGATTTTGAATTATCTGGTTCAAAGACTTCTTTGATCACCATTTCCTCCATGTATTTGATTTTGTTGTCTTTGGCAAGAGAGGACACTTTCTCTAGTTTAAGCTGAGACTGCACATTGTTCAAAGTAAGTTGTAGTTTGGAAGAAGTGACAACACTCTATGTGAAGGTAGAATATACCATTTCTCTAGTTTTCCTCTGCATATCTATTTGATCCAAAGGATGAACATCCTTTTCCTCAAATTCAAAAGTAGCTTGTTTGAAATCTGCTGCTGACTTTGGTTGTGAAACCTAGGCCCACAAAAATGCCATATGCATTCTTCTCTTCTCTGTGTCATATGCTGAAATAAGCATGTGCTGGATGGAGGAAGACTGCTTCCTAAATTGAGCATAGATATTGTCATGAATGGCTTCATTCCTCTATTTAATATCTTTATATCTATGGAAAACATCCAACTGCCTTTGTTCTATAGATGGCTCTGGTTTGTGAGGTATAATAGTTGGAATCTCTTTAGTAGCTGAGGATGTTAGAGACTCTGTGGTACCTCTATCCAACTTAAAAGTTTGAAAGCCTAAGAGTACAATAGTACCTTGTGTATCCTCCAGTGGTGGGAAGTCTATTTTAGAGTCTGCTTTAATCTTCTTTGTGTATATTTTGAACTCTTTGGCTGAGACTTCTGTAATTGATGGAGAGTAATTTTCTTTCAGTCTCTTATCTATATTTTCTCTAGGTATGGAAGTCTTTGAATCTGTTGTGGAAAGTACTTGCTCTTCGGCCTCCTGTAATGTGTTTTCTACCCAATTGTGCTGGTTCATATACGTCTCTATTTCTGGCCTTTGAGTATGCACATAGGTAGTTGCCTTTTGTTCCAATCTTAACTTAGAAATCACCCCAAAGGGATCATAGGACCAAGTAAAACTAAGAGGAAAATTCACTTGTTTCAACAGGAGGTCTGCTTCCTCTCCTGCTGCTCTACTGTTGCAAATGAAAGGTCCTATCTATGTCTTATTTCGGAACTAATATTTCTTCTTGGCTGCCATGAAATGAATTTTATTAGAGTGAATTATTTTCCTGATGAACTCTAAGGCAAATATTCTCATTGGAAGATACTTGGGTAGCTTGTATAGTGGCAACTCTAAACGAGAAACTCTAATTTCTGTGAATGAATAGTAAAGGTACTAGTCTCTTGTTTTCACATGTTCACTGAGCTGTAAAACTTTTTGAATATCTTCACTTATCCTTGGAATCTACTAGCCACTTAATAAATAAGTTGTTGGATACACAAATTGATCAATGAAGTCTGTAAAGTTGAATTCTTGTGATTGTATTATGATTAAGGAGGTCTAGAAGACAATAGACTGTGGCTCTCCTTGTTGATCAAGCTTCTGCATTGCAAAGGGAAACCTATCTATTTGAAAGAAAATGAACATATACATGAGAATGTTCATGAATTACATTTTCTAAGAAGAGACCATAGTCAAAGGAGATTAATAGTCCTTTTTCTGTAGAAAGGGTGGATAGAAAAACCTAAAATAGGCTCATCTATCCATTCATTTGAATAGTAACCAGGAATGGATGACAAGACATAGATGATCTGTCTGGTCCTTTGAGGGAAAATAGAAGAGGGATAAGGGGGATTTTTTTTGGGGGGAGTTGAGAGTCTTTTGAGAGGAAAACCTCCAAAATCCTAGCTCTTTGAGGGAAGGTGAGTTTGTGATAGATTTATATGAGAGATTTAAGGGAAAAAGGGGTAAGAGAATCACTGTAGGGGACCTGCAATATTTGGTTTATGCTCTCAAACGTAATCGTGAAGAGGATTTCACCATTAGGGGAAATAATAGCCCTCTTACTTGAAGGGTAAGAGGCATGGCATTTTAGGAAGAATTCGGGAAAGTAATAAGATTGGAGGAAAATGTACAGGGGAATTCTGGACTGTGAGAGGTTGATTTCATCGGATTGATGGAGGTAGTTATCCCAAAACCAACAACGTAATTCGAAGAAGTCGAATTCACACTGTGTCTCAGCTATCTTATAGTCTTTGTCAGCAAGCAAAATGTGGTCTAAATCCAAAGGGAGAGTAAGCATGGGAGTCACTACAATGGTGACTTTGGGAGCCATTGTAGTAGCAGGATGAATGGGGAAGAATGTGACAGAGGGAATTTGCAGAAGGTTTCAGGAATTGTCGAGAACTTTCGATGGTAGTGCCTTTGTAAATTGATCAGAGAGGGGAAATGGACGCTAATGGCTACTATGATATCAATGCGAAACAGAAGGTGGGAGAAATTCTCATTAGGCAAAGAAGAAAGGGTGTGATCATAGGTGAGAATTCAGTTTAATAGGCCACATACCAAGGTACCTGTTGGATTAACGGTCATAATGCTAGATTAATTTCAGTAACGGAGTGGGTAAACAGGAAGAACAATAACAGGTAGTTGGAATGATCGTGGCTTTGCTGATGAGGATAGGTCTGTGAATAGTGCGGGATCGTTGGTGGGAAGTGACGGAAGGAGGGACAGTTGGCGTCATTGGAGTGTTGGTTAAGGAGGGTCATGGAGGTGATGATTGGCAAGAAGGCGGGAGTCAAAACCGCTTTCGGAGGGGGGTTAGGTGGTATATGGTGGGGGGGGGGGGGGGGGGGGGGTTTCGAAATCATAAGGTGGTCACACGTAGGGGGTAGGAAACAACCTTTCGAACCCACCATCGCCATTAAAGAGAATCATTGCGGTGGGGTCCGAAATCGCTTATGGGTCGTCGGATCTAAGTGGGAGGGTGATCGGGGATAATGACATGTGTGGGGTTTAACTCTGGTTGGCCCCACAAAATATTTCAGGCATACAATTTTTACACCAAAGTCCAATACTTTGGACAAATAACCAATTAACCAATTTCATCGAAAATCCACTTTTTCCTATTCTAAGGCAATTTTATAGCAATAAGGGTGCATTTAAACATGCAAACCCTGTCTATTTTTCCATTATTAACAAACTAAGAATATTTATTTCAACCTAGTAAACTAATCTAATCAACTGCATTAGTCCATATTAAACTATTGGATTAACATATTCACCTATTCTACCTATCTAATCTTAGCCAAGATTATACAGTTTGGCTAATTTATTTACTCTAATCTAATTAACATAAATTGAAACTTGTTTGAACATGATTAAACTATATGTTTTAAGCATAAAGGTATTGTGTCATTTAGACAAGTTACACACGATTTTATGAATTTATTCTTTACAAAACCAGTAGACTGGTAGTGACACTTAAACTAGCATAACTTCCACATTTATTCATTTTTTGTGGGGTTCATTTATCATTTTTTTTTTTTCCTTTTTTATATTTTTGGTATTTATACACTCTTTTCATTTTTTATTTTCATTTTTCTATCTTTTTTGGAAATCATTTGCAGTAAGCAATACTATTTACCATCTAAAATACTGGAAGTAATTATTCAATGATCATTTGATCCTATAAATTATAGGACCCTAATATAGACAAGAATCCCATTGACCTAAAGCACGTGCATCCAGACAAGAATACCAATGACCCTCAAGCGCATCATGAATTCCAAGTACTTGGAGAAGCGTATAAAATTCTCATGATTCTAAACAGCGTGAGGAATATGAAAAATATGGAAAGGAAGGAGTATAAAAGAAAAATTGGCTTCCCAAATTTATGTGAATGTGTGTGATGCAAAATATACTAATGCCATTTTGGAAAATATGTTGTGGCTGCTATCTGCATTGAGAGAGTCTTGGGTCGATTTATTGTTGCTAGGACTAGCAACTTGTTGCAGTATATGTCAAGGTTGTTAGAATGAATTTTTATTTATTATGATTCTAACAATCATGCATGTATAGTCTAGTGGCCAATGTCATGAAAACATTTCAGCCATGTAAGCAAAATTTAGTGCAAGCATGTTCTTAGTTGTGTGAGATGTAAAAATTTGGTCCATCAAGTCCTTGACGAAATTTTTTTATAGCCATGTATCTCACTTTGAATCTTTGTAAATCACTAATGAAGCCATGTAGATTATGGTCAAGTCCTTGGTCAAGAGTTAGTGTTCTAATCTATGAGGAGCAATTTTCTGCAAGAAGGATTTCATTGCAAGATGTTGATGATGGTGATGTTCAGGGGGAGCATGTTTATTTGTGAGTTGGATACTATGTTTCTACATGAGGAGAGATGTTTGAGAGATACGATTGTCGGTATTTCTATGCCAGTAGATGTTTCTGCCTATGGTTGCATGTATGCTTCTAGTGTTTTAGATAGGATTTTATTTTGAAGGTGATGGAGAGAGTGTTGTTGCTCAAGTTATATTTTCGTTGATCCTCATTTACTGTTGATGAGTTAAGTGCTACTATTGATGTTGATGCTTATCATATTCTGATGTTGGTTTGATTGAGAGTGATGATGGTGTACATGGTGTGATGATTGAGTATTGATTCTACTTGGATACATCTATTTGATGCTGATAGTTGAGTGCTACTACTGTTGCTGGTACATATGATGTGTTGCTGTTGTTGAGGTTGCTGGTTATGGAGAATGTGTTGTTTCTTCAAGAGAGATTGTCATTTTCTATGGTCATGAGAGGATGTTACTGGTGCCCACACTATGTTGAAGGATATGGTTTGTTGTTGTTGTTTGAGATGACCTAAAAGTGTTATTGTTGATTGTTGAGACACAGCTGATGTCTAGGGGGAGTTGTTGTGGATCCAGTGGGTGATCAATGCAGTGATGATGATATTTATGTGTTTTATCCCTTTTCCATTGATTTCAAAGGGGGAGTGCATGAGGAGATCAATTTCAGATATCAGCATCAGATGGATGGTTCAACAGGGGTTTCCATCAATGCCAAAGGGGAAGATTGTTGGCATTGATGATGCAGTTGTTGGTACAATTGTTGGATGCAGACTTATTAGTTGGAATTGATGTCAACTTAGTAGCTATATGATATCTAGTTGTTTATGCTTGATTTATTGTTTGATTCATAGGATTGAGTGGTTTTTGGCATTTTCAGCTTGTAGTGTAGCTTGGCTTGTGATTATGTTGCTTAGTTGACATGTTAGTCGCAAGGTTCTATGATAGTTGTGTAGATGCTATGTGTGTGGAGCAGAGATTAACGTGGTACATGTGTTCGTGGGATTTTCATAACTATGGTATTTACCCGTGGTCTTGACCAAGAGGTTACCATGGTATAGGGGTCCATGGTATCGACATAACCATGGTATTTACCCATGGTATTGATTTGGATATTAACATGGTACAGGGGTCCATGGTATTGAGACAACCATGGTATTGACCCAAAGATTACTATGGTATAGGTGCCCATGGTATTGATATAACCATGGTATTTTCTTATGGTATTTGCATGGTGATTATTAATGATATTTTGACATATATTCTTGTGATTAATCTTGAGTTGTATGGATTGATAGGGTGAGTTGTGTGATAGATGGTGTGAGTGTATGGGTGGAGTGAGTGAGTGCTACAATACTTTACATAGATAATTATACATATGTATATGAGTTTAGAGTGTGCATATAATATGTTATTATTAATATTAGAGATGATATCAGGTTTCTCATGGTGAGCAAGTGTTGAGAACCCAATATGAAACATTCTAAAACATGGTTCACATGGAGGTGTTGAAGATGTTGAGACTCATACTAGATAGTGTGTATATAAGGTGGGTTTATTCTAGAAGATATATCAAAACATGAAATAAATTTCTCCGAAGTTAAATAGTGTTGGGTGAGGCTCATTGGTCGTGGTGACTTCCAGCGAATGGGTGTTTGTAGAGTCATGTGAGAAGAATATTTATGTTTGATGTTGCTAGCAGACTGTCTTAGTAGTCAAGTCTTCCAGCTAGTGGGTGTTAGGTACTATATGTAAAAAAAAATGTTCAACATAATGAAATATTTGAGAAGAAACAACATATGGTGGTTTTTTTTCCCTAGAGAGGGATTTCCATTAGAAAATATTTGTGTCCCCTTATGTGCATGTTTTCCTTGTTGATTCTTTATGGTGTTTTTATATCGTGATTTCATCATGCTGGCTTCATAAGTATAACTGATGGATCACTGAATCTAGTGTTTTTGTAAAAAGAATTAAAATTTAAGTAAATCATATCACTATTGATTCACACCCCCCCCCGCCCCTGCAAGTAGTGATTTAGCTTCCAACACTAAATTAATACTTTAAGACTCATAAGTAATAAATAAGTCCTTAAAAAACTACAAATTCCATTTAGAAGATGTGTTTAACCTTATATAGGGATATGAGTGCTATTAGGAGTTTTCGTGCACTAAGGATGGATTTTGGGATCTTGGCCCTGGTAAGAGCAGTAAATAAAGGGCCTCAAGTTCTATATAAATATTTGAAGAATCTGGTCCATGAATATGGCTTGAAAAAACCACATAAATCCTCTAAAATGGATCTTTGAACTTTGAATGTGATATGAGAAACTATATGAAGTTATAACTACTACAACTGGATACTGGGATCATGAATATGGTTGAAGAAAAAGGGTAATATGGCCTAAATTAAGCTTCTAAGACTCATGACACAAAAGGAAGTCTTGAACCACTATTCATGCCATTTAGAGGGGATCTTTACTCACCAAGTGGGATAGAGAAGCCCTCAAAACATTTCGTACACTACGGATGGCTCAAAGGCCTTAACTATGGTCATATAGGAAACATTACAAGGTTTTCCACACTAGATGGCTCATGAGACACAACATATGGTCCAAGGATAAATTCCAATGTCTTAGGTACCAAAAAAATTCTTTTGTGGTTCATGCCCTATGAATAGGGTCTAAAACAACCACATAAGCATTGTAAATGAAATATTAACCTGAAAAGTATAATATGAACGACATTAAGAGCTTCAACACACTAAGTATTCATATAAGGGCTATGACCATGGTCCAAGAACAACTACTAGGGCTTAAAACTTTTTTCTAGGGCTTATGGTAATGTGCCCCACCTTTGGATTGGTGACAATATTGTTAGTGTTAAATCAACTCAAAATTATGAATAACATATTTTTAGGAATATTCACCTTCTCCATGCATAATGGACAATAAATTAATAAATTAATATTTTAGTTTTTTATTCTAAAAACCTCCTATCTTGGCATAGTTTAATCCTTTAGTTATTAGATTATATTCATATATTCTCAAAACATTATATGTTTTCCCCTAAGACATTGGTGCTTGTCCTTAGACCATGTCTAGGGCCCAAGTACCAATCCCTAGCATGTGAAACCATGTAATGGAATCTATATTCTACTTGTGAGATAATTATTCCAATCATAGGGATTTTATTGTGGTTTAAGACCCTATGGATAGTCCATGAACCATAGAATCATATTTTAGTCCATAAAAAAAATAGCATTTATCATTGGATCATGTGGTGTCTCAAGAACTATTTAATGTGGAAAAAATTGGTTTTGATATGACCATGGATAAGCCATCAAAATCTATTCTTTGTGAACACAATATTCTAATGGCATACATATCCTACTAGGTGCTGAAATATCCCTTCTAAAGGGTGTATGTAGTGGTTCAAGACCTCCTTTTGTACCATGAACGTTAAAACCTTCATTTAAGTTGGAAAATCCTCTTTTCCTTACTTGACCATGATCAAGAACCTAAGAACATTCCTTGGTATGTAAATCCTCCTATAGGTGTCCATATCCCAGTGGAAGGTCACAAGTTTATTTCAAAGGGATTATGTGGTATTTTGAGGCCATGCACATGGACTATATCCTTAAATATTATATACAATTTTAGGTTCTTTATTTTCTCTCCTTCCCATGGTCTAGACCAACAAACTCATCCTTGCTGCACAAAATTTCCTAGTAGAATTCATTTCCCAATTATAGGCCAATTATCCCCTCTAAAGCCTTGACTTTGTAGTGGTTCAAGGACCTATTCTTGGCTTTGATGAACCTTAATATCTTCATTAACGTCTCAAGGTTATTTATTTTCTTCTACAACCACAATTAAGGTCTTGATACTCATCCATTATTTCTAACACTTTCTAATGATACCCCTAGCTCATTCAAATGCTAAATATTATGAGCCCTAGTAGAGTAATTTAGATCATATAAACATTGTTTTTCATTGTTGGCCATGGTTAAGGTCCAAAGACCCATTCCAAGTATGCAAGATATCTCAATTATGCACATATCCCACCAATAGGCCAATGATCTAGGTGTTTATGGTGTTTTGAGGCCTAGTTTAGGGACCAAGGCCCTAGAAGATTAATCTTGGGTTAAAGGCCTTAGAGCCATATTTTGTTTCTATAACCTCTTGATGATAACCATATCCCAATCAAGGAAAAGGGTAATATCACAAGAGATTTTTTGTGGTAGTTTGAGGAATATTTCATTTCCCATAAGATGTATTGGCCCATAAATGATATGCCTATAGACTCTTCATTTAGTCAACATAGATCTATATGGAAAGAAATAATGTTGTATACTACTAATCATCAACAAGAATAAAAATCTATGGTTATTTTTCATATTTAGTTCACTACTTAGCTACTTGATTCCATAGACATACCTGTCTTTAATATAGACTTTCCAAGTATTTTCTTAGACTACAAAATATCTCAACATATTGAATGAAAGTAATGTTGAAGAATTGTAGTTATAATCTAGTATCATAAGAGTGATTGATGGTTGAATAAAACAATTTTATAGTAAATGTAATGCAACTAATTAAAATGTTGTGTACTCATACAAACCTGCCACAAAAGAACACATTTCACAAGAAGAAATTACAATATTGGCCCTAAAATGTGGTTAAACAATGAATTAATAATACACTCAAACAATTATAATATTGAAGCAATAAGATAAACCAAAATATAGAGATGGGATTACAATGTATCTCTATTATATTTTTTATTATTTACATAAAATGTAAGTACATATTAATACCAAAGCTGCATCAAAAATACATAACCATTAACACCATGAGACAACAAAGACTCATTTTTACATTATAAATCCAAATGGGGAACCAAGTTTTAGTGGGAATTTAGTAAGCAAGAAATTGATTAGTGTATTTCTACTCACTATAAGGAAGTTTTAAGATAGCCATGACTAAATAAAATATTCTCTCATCATGGGTTAGACTCAATGTCTTCCTCCCCTAATCAACAAGTAGACTACTTCCTTAATATTTAATCTTTGTTACTATCTTTCTTCATTTCCTCATGTCGATTCCATTCCCTCCTCTTATTCATCATAACCTTAATTTTGGTTAGGTTTCCTCAAAAGACCAACCATCACAATAGTTTGTTTCAACTTCCAAAGGAATATTAAGTATTTATTGACTTTTCCAAAATAATTAAATGATTATTACATATTTTACAAAGTGTTTTATTTTGGTGGGGATCTAATTTATATCACACCTCCCCATTTGCAATATTTTGATCCCCATAAGCTTCAATTCCCTTTGATCTTATTACTCTCTACATTCAAGTGTCCTCTTGTAAATCTCCAAAAAAGGGTCTCTTTTCTACAAGATGGAGCATACTAGTTGAATAAGGATTCTCTTTTGCATAATACTATTGTTGATCTCATGGTTAGAGATGAAATGCATTATTGAAATATGTAATTAAAAAATTATTGCTCCTTGGGGTTCCAATACTAGTAGCTCCTCCTTTCCCTTTACCTTGACATCTAAGGTTTCTTCTTAGCTATTCATATCTTAGGATGGATATATCAGTAAATCCCCCATCATTTTCCCTCCTAATGTATAATCAATCTATAGAATTGGACATAATTGCTACATGGGATGCTTAGCCTTATAGTGTGAAAATATTTTTTTTCATAACGATCCGTTTTGTTGAAACAAAAACAAACCAAAGATACCATGCCATACATATTTGGTTTGTGATGATGTTTTCCATCTTGGTTGCTTGGTCCCCCAAAAGCTGGAGTAGATCATGATGGAAAAATCATATCACTTCTCCCTTACTCCAAGCCTCTACAAGTAGATTTTAGTGACTTGTTACACACTCATTTCCCAATTTCCTTTTTCTCCATGGGAATGGATTCCTTTCCAATTCCTCTTGGCTTGAATTTGTGTTTGGTTCTTGTCTAATGTATCCTAGGCCTTCATACTTGGGAATTTATTCAAATACAATGGGAATTAGAATCCCTTTCTCTTCCTTTCCTATACCTTGGCCATCATAGCTAATTTTCATTGTGATCTTGGAATTGGTGCCTCTAGTGTGATTTTCAAAGTCACTGAAATTTTTTCCCAAGGAGGAAGCTCAATTGGTGATCAAACTAATGTGAAATCTGTGAAAACTAAGAAATCTAAGGTTCAAATCCCCCTTGTTGTGATCCAATTTATGGAGAGGAGGACAAGCCATATACCCCTAGAGGTTTACTAGTAGTTACATGTCAGACATGCTATTGGGTTCCTCTAGGATTAAAAAACAAGTTATTAGATGTCTCTTCAAGAAAGGTATTGAAAGGTCAACTTATGATGCTTTACTCCATTATGGTGCTAGATTCTATAGTGGTAATGGAGGGTCTTGTTTGGCCTCCTAGAAATCTACTTGTAGCTTTTTTAAGGTCTCTAGGTACAATCCATGTCATCAACCACATAAAACGTTTCCCATGGACTTTGCAC
>APFE031377053.1:0-81597 GCA_000404065.3 Pinus taeda
ACTCAGAAATTCGCTGGTTTAAGGAGTGACAGTTTTGCGGTTAAGATTCTGAGCAAATGAAGACGAATTTGGAAAATCCGGAACATGGGTTTTGTCCAGAACGGGCCCAATTATCTTCCTAAATAATAGTTTGCCCAAATTCGGCCTGTACAGGGAGACACGCAGGGTTCTTTGAGCACTATTTTCTCTAATTTGCAGTTGCGGCCGTCCTCCAAATCTCAGCTGCAAAGCCAAATTCGCCTTGTTCTTGTTGATCAAATGGTTAGAGGCAAACCAATTTTGTAATAGGAATTATGTTGTACTTATCCTTATTGTAACTTCTCTCTGATCTCTCTCTATTTAAATGAGAACAGAGATCAGAGAGGGGGATGATTTGAGTGAGACGTGATGACGGATTTGGGGAATGAGAAATGTTGGACAACAATGGTGGATTATTCATGCTGTAATTCTTAAGCTTTGCTATTGTAATGATTCCACAATTGGCTGATTAATAAATGATTTGGAAGTGCTGTTTCATTCTTCTCATTCTGAAGTGACCCCGCAGCATCCGTTGGCGGCTAAGGGCCCAGCCTCTGGCGGAGTATGCTGCCTCTACTGTATAGTATATTCCTTTGTCTTATGCGTGGTTTTCTTATCTTTATTGTTTAGTAATCTGATGCATGAATGCTATGTTATCATTAATTCATTAATGTTTCTTTCCGAAATCCTTGTAGCGATTCTGCATTATATTATTGAATCTTTTCCAGAATTGATTGCATGGCATCAGTCTGAATTGGGTATCTCTGTTACAGAGCTTTTGTATTGAACATTACCATCATGAGATTTATTTGAAGTTATGATTATTGGAATCCGGAAATAATGTTTTATTTGGAAACATAGTTGTCATCTCAGATTACTATCTTAGTGTGTTGAATGTATATATGATTGACGTTCCTGTTTTATAATGAACTGTTGTTCCATAATTCATTTGTAAATATCTTCTTGTAAAGTAAAGATCATTGGAATTGCTTTGCCGATTGTTATTTGATTGCGGAATGAGAGTGTTGAACTCGCGAGATTTAGTTTCTTTCTTGCTGTTTCATTTTACTGCTGTCCATTTCATTTCATGCTGCTTTTTGTCATTTCCTTTTCACTTGCATTCATTGGTTTAGTGTGGGAGGAGGATCAAGGCTGTCGTGAGACACAGCAGACGCTATTATGCTCCCAGATCCATGATCCATACTTTAATTCCTTTTGCATCAATTTCTAGAGGAATGAGTTATTGCTACTATATCCTCGATTGATGGTTGTTTGAATGAATGATTTAGTTTAAGACATTTCAGTTCCTTGCTATTTCAATTAGATTTCTTTTTCAAGCATTCATTTACTTTTGGGTTTTAAGCACTATAATGCAAAACATTACTCTTAAGTAAATAGCCGCCTCAGACAGAGTACACTCTTGAAATAAAAAGTCGTCCCTGGGTTGACAATTAATGTGAGGTAATTAGGTGTTACAAAAGCTCTGTAACAGAGATACCCAATTCAGACTGATGCCATGCAATCAATTCTGGAAAAGATTCAATAATATAATGCAGAATCGCTACAAGGATTTCGGAAAGAAACATTAATGAATTAATGATAACATAGCATTCATGCATCAGATTACTAAACAATAAAGATAAGAAAACCACGCATAAGACAAAGGAATATACTATACAGTAGAGGCAGCATACTCCGCCAGAGGCTGGGCCCTTAGCCGCCAAGCCAATCTTTGCTGAAATACCTTTTCAACAATGGGGTTTAGACTTCATTGGTGAAATTCACCCACCTTCCTCTGCCCAACACAAATGGATCCTCACTGCCAAAAACTATTTCACAAAATGGATAGAGGCCATACCTTCAAGGCAAGCCACTGACACTGTTATCATAACCTTCGTTGAGACGAAAATTCTATCAAGATTTGGATGTCCAACTAAGCTCATTACTGATAATGCAACATCCTTTAAATCCAAAAGAATGATAGATTTCTGCAACAAGTATCATATAACCTTGGGTCATTCCACAACCTATTATCCTCAAGGAAATGGACTGGAAGAATCCTCAAACAAAATTATGGTGAACATAATCAAAAAGTTTTTAGAAGACAGTAAGGAAACATGGAATAGAAAGTTAGTCAATGCCTTATGGGCAGACATACTAACCACTAAGAAATCAATTGGTACCTCTCCCTACCAACTAGTGTATGGGATGGAAGCTGTTTTTCCATCCTCCTTGGGAGAACCAATGATGAAGCTGCTTCAAGAGTTGCACATTGAACCAAATAGTATCCCAAGAAGAATCAACCAAACAATACATCTTCAACAAACCAGGGAGGAAGTATATATCAGGTCTCAAGTTGTGCAGGAAAGGATTAAAAAGATTTTTGATAAGAGAACCAAGGCTAAAGATTTTTACCTTGGTGACAAAGTCCTAAAATGGGATTCAAGGAGGGAAGATAAAGGTAAACATAGGAAATTTGATTTCCTATGGAAAGGCCCATATGTCATTTATGCTTTCAGAGGTAGTAATGCTTTGGTCCTAAGAGAAGTGGATGGTACGGAAGCAAAAGGTGGACCAGTGAATGGTTGAATGCTAAAACGCTATTTTGAACCTAACTAGTGATTTTTATTTCCCATTGTACATATTTAATTTTTCTTCAAAAAGTTTAGTTTGGATTGGATGGTGATATTTGAAGTTGAAGCTCGAAGAGAAGGCCCTAAGATTTAAGGATTCACTGTCATAAGTATCAATAATGCAAAGGCATAGAGGATAATTTTTCAAGGTAACATCAATAGTAGTTCAAAGGCTACTGATCTACAAAGTTCTTGACATTTCACTAGGAAATGCCATCCCCAAGTGGAGCCACTGTTAGGTTCCTATACCAATAGGAGTCATAATTTTAAATGACTAAGGTTGAGCCTTGTAATATTGTACATAACTTTTCTTTCTGCAAATATTTTCCACATTAAAAAATTTAAAAAAAATGTAAAGAGGGTATGTCCTAAAAGAATAATCGAAGGACAAAAAGAATGAAAATAGGTCAAAAAAATGAAATATATGAACCCCAAAAGACAAAAAGAGACCATGAAAGTGTGCAAGTCAAAATGCCACTAATATTTTTTTTGTTTGTTGGTATTATGGTTCTGGTATGATTATATGTTTCAGATGTTGTACTTGATGGCAACACCCATGGCATGGCTCTCATTTTTGATGAAAAATAAAGAAGTACGCAGGAGAACAGTTCAAAAGGTGCGTACCCGCAGCCATACCGTAGGGACTGCGTCCAAATTACGCGGGTTCACCCTTCATTGGGGGTGCGTACCCCAGGCACACGTTCCAAGGCATGTTAATGTGCCCACCCGTGGGGTTTCTCAGTGGTATTTAGCACAGTATTGGGTTATCATGGTTTTGGCCCGCCGGTATTGATTATTTTATTATTATTATTGAACCCCATGATCCTTGATTTGAGGAAGAGCTAGCCTATATAAAGCAAAGGAGATCATTTGGCTTGAGCATCTTTTGTGTCTTTGAATATCTTAAGATCTGATCTATTGCGTTCTCGGTTCTTAAAAGATTTATTTATAAAGGAGAAGTCAGAAGTGAATTGGTGAAGGGTGATCTCTTAAGCACAAGTCCAGATCTGAGCATCTGAGGTTATTTCAGCCCTAGTCCAAGGTACGCAGAGGCGCCGAAGGTTCAGTTCGTGGGTACACAGAGGCGCCGAAGGTTCAGTGCGTGGGTACGCAGAGGCGCCGAAGGTTCAGTGCGTGGGTACGCAGAGGCGCCGAAGGTTCTATGCGTGGGTACGCAGAAGCGGCGAAGGCTCAGTGCGTAGGTACGCAAGGCAACAGTGGTTCAGGTGCGTGCTTTCTGCAGCAGCACGCGGCGCAATTATTCTTTTGGGTGCGTACCTGCTGGAAAGTACGCAGCGCGATAGTGTCATTGGTGCGTACTGTACGCAGTCCAGTGAAAGGAGCAGTGCGTGGCCACGCAGTCCAGCAAGAAGGAGAACTGCGGGTATACGCAGAGAGGCAGAAGGTGAACTGCGTAGCAACGCAGGCCAGTAAAAGGAAAACCGCGTATCTGTGTTAAGATCCTCTGTTGATTAAATTTTCTGTTGAAAAGGTGTTCTGGGTTCTGTTCTGTTATTGTTGATCTGGTTATTACAGCTGACTGTATAATTTACATGTACTTGATGATCATTTGATGTATATGGATCCAGTTTGAAAATTTATGAAAAGTGGTCCTTGAAAAGAAGTAGGGGTTTGTAGCTCCCTTTCAGGAGAGACTGGAAAACGAGAGAGAGTTGTAGCTCTCAGCAGGTTGCAGCCTGCGTACTGGTAAAGGACTGCACCAGTACAAGACCATTGTAAAAGGAGTTTTCTAAATTGAAAGAAGATAGAGACATATTGCAGCAGGTGGTTTTCACCCACATTGGGTTTCCACCTTATATCTGGTGTTCTTTGATGTGACTGTCTGTTTTTCTTGTTCATGCTCATTATTTTATGGTACTGATATGCAAAAATAATTCAAATTGTAAATAAGGAAGATTTGTTAAAAGAAAAAGATAATACTGATTCCCCCCCCCCCCTCTCAGTATTATTTTCAACACTGGTAGGGCTCTAAACCATTTCCGAACTTCTCCTCCAAAACTTTGTACAAACAACCTAATCATCACATCTTCAATTTCAACTTCATGTAGGTCAAAGAAATCATTCATCTTGTCTACGTGCTATTGAGCTATAATAGTTTGGGTGCCATCGAAGAAAGGTATTTTGGTTTGGTAATCAGGGGGCATGGCACCAGGATTTTGAGGAAAAACAAGGTGATCATATGGGGTAGCCATAACTGGAGGTGGGGGAAGTGGTGGATTTATGACAAGGATTGGGATATTCGGTATACTCAAAGGGGGATTAACGATAACTTGAGTGGTGTGAACAATATATGAAGAAGAAGGTAGAGGGTGAGAGATAGTTTGAGTGGTAGTAGATGCGAAAGAAGTATTTCGAAAATCAAAAGATTGCCTATGAGTCTTATTTTTCACTCAAGTGTTTAAGTTTGAAGAGAGGTTCTGAAAATGATCAAGAGTGTGAATAAGTTGTGACCCTGATTTATTGCGTGAAATCAAGTCTTCAACAAAGTTATAAAGAGATATGGAGGAATCAACAACTGTCTGATCAATCCAACTTAAAGATTTATTGTGAAATGAACTCTGCTCAAAACTAATATCAAACTCAATGTCTTGCAAAGTGTCTAACCTTCTTGGGAATGAATTAACTAGAGGAATGAGATCCTCACTTGACTGTTATAAAGATATATGGAGGAATCAACAACTATCTGATCAATCCAACTTAAATATTTGTTGTGAAATGAACTCTTCTCAAAACTAATATCAAACTCAATGTCTTACAAAGTGTCTAACCTTCCCGGGAGTGAATTAACTAGAGGAATGAAATCCTCACTTGACTGTTCCCCAAATAAAATAGATTTCTCTGCAGCTTTCTTAGATTTTCACCCAATTTTATGAGGATCACTAACAATGGTTGGAGGATTCAGATCTAGATTGGATCAGGTGTACTTTCGGGAAGCCAATATGTCTAATTTTGAAATTTAAGATATTGCTTTACAACTTTCCAATTCAGCCTATTAAATTCTAAAACTCATCATCCACAAGCTTAAGAATTCAAATGAAACGTCTTACTGGGGTGATTAATTAATGATTTTTTGTTCCCCAGTATGGTTTCCACTATGTTAGCACCTGGATTGAACCACAGGCTGAAGGAAGGCAATGCTAGGGTAACCACAAACCACGCTTAGCTAATTAGCTAGCCCTACTAGGCCAGGAGAGGGCTCTCTCTGTAAGGATCTCAGCTAAATTGAATGGATCTGCAAACTGATATTAAGCTAGGTATAGTAGCACAAGGTTTGATTTGATTTTGAAAGGGTTTTGCTGGATCAGGAGGAGGCAAACAGTTAGGGCAAGGAAATTAGGTCAAAACTATAGGGTGTTCGATGGGGCAAGGTAGGCACAATGATCAGAACCTTAGGTTTTGATGGATGAGGTGTAAAGACAGGTGAGGAGCCAGGAAGAACATGTAAACCTCATGGATTCGTCCTAAACTGAAGAAAACACAGACTGTGAAATGTCTACCCAAAGCAAAGCATAAAAGTTATGGATTCTGCCTTTTAGACTTGTATACATTCACATAAAGAGTAGTAAATGATGAAATGGAATCAACAATACAATTTAGCACATGAAAAAATAAGAAAAACTGAAATGAGCATCATACCACATGGATCCCAAATAAATAACTACAATGTTTCATTAATCTCCTACTGTAACTGGTACAAAATGATGTTTATAAAAGCCTAAGCATCCCACTGAGTCCAACCCACACAATGACTAAGGAAAAGCATCATATAGAACCCAAACAACTCATCCTAAGCTCAGGGGGTTGAATCCATGAGAAGAGAAGCTACTTCTAACAAGATATAAACTTCTAACAAGAAAATAGGGTGGTCAAAGTGACTCCTCCCTAACCGAAACAAACTGATACATTACACATCATGAACTTGTTTTACCTGATGAACCTACCCTAGTAAGCTCTAGAAGCATCATAATTACATTCAATTGATCAATTACAAGGATAAAATCATTATTTGCCAAGGTGAAAGTCAAAACTGGGACAAAACAGTGAAAAACTGGACAATCTATCAAACACACAGCACCAATGCTAGGCAGGCAACGTTAATGCCAAGCACGCCCTTCAACTTCAGTTGCACTTTTGGAGGCCTTCCCAATGTCCAACTTGGGGCCACAATAACTTGTTGGAAACCTCTACTTGTCTACATTCTAGAACATCTTGAATTTTTGCATTTAGAGTTCATTTTCCTTTTCAAAAGTCAATCCTCCCAACACTGCTCAGCGCGCAGCGCCCAGGCCAAAAAGAGGGCAAAAAGGTCATTTTTTTAGGGTTTTTGGCCCTTTTGGGAAACTAGTTCTGCTTCAAAAGCTTAGAAGATGCACAAGGTGCATGTAATCATCACTCTGAATCCAAAAATGCTGACCTTTTCCTCATTGGATTCCCTCAAAAAGAGCACAACGCCCACAGCGCTACGCGTTTTCCTTCAATGACTGTGCAAAAAATGGAGTGAAAAATGCAGCAACTTCCTTCAAACTCAAAAATGATCCATCATGCCCAAAAATGTGTTTTTATGACTAATCAAAGATTATAGGCATGTAGGGATGCCTCATCAAGCATGTCAAGTCTCCTCCTCTCCTCTTGCTTGGTCAATTTGTCAATTTTCTCATGAGCTCTTTTGAGCTTGCTCCTTGCCACTTGGTTTCTCCTTGCATAATACTTGGCCATCTTCCTTTGCAACTCAACATCTCTATTGTATTTGTCCAAGAGGGTCTCCAAGTGTGTGTTCACTTTCTCAAGACAAGCCTCTCTGTTTTCAGCTATGTCCTTAACCAATTGCTCATTTAGAGTGAGTTGCTCCTCCAATTCTGCCTCTTTTTGTTTTTCAAGCTCTAAGGCCTTTTTTCAATCCTCTTGTTCTTGGCCTTTTTCTTTGTCCATGTTCATCATCCAGCTCTCCATAATCTCCATAGGCCTCATCAAGCTGAAATTTGGCTTTCTCGACTTCCCTATTCACCTTGATGTACTTGATTTGCATCAACTCCTGCTCAACTTCTAGCTTCTTGTTCTCTTTCTCATAAAAGGAGATAATATATTGAGCTCTTTGTAAATTAACCTCAAGCTCCCTAATTTTGGCATCCTTTGCTCTCAAGGCAGCTTGAGAATATTTGTTTCCCTCATCATCACTAGAGTCCACAAGGAGAAACTCCTTTTCAATGTCATGCTCTTCTTTCATGCCTTTTGACCTCTACTTCCTCTACCATTTTCTCCTTTCCTTTAACCTGAAATGCTAATGATGAAGGCAAGGCCCCTCCCACTTTCTGTGGGGTAAACACCTACCTCTTTCCCCTCTAATAGGTGAAAAAAAAATGGCTGCAAGCTATTCCTCTGTGGTATACTACTCTGACCATGCTCAGTGTGTACATCATGTCCCTCACTGTCATCATGCTCATCATGTCCCTCATGACTATCATCATCTCTAGTGGGTGAATGAATGGCTACATGAAATGGTGATGTAGATGGTGTGGAGGTGTCTGGTGAAGAATGACCTATTGAGGATAAGTGATAAGTAGGCTATGGTGGATGAGAATAAGTAGATGGATGAGTGGAGGATGATGGAGGAATGCGGGGAGCTAGCTGAGTAGGTGGTTCATTGAATACTTCATTAGCTATGAAGGCCTCCCAAGTAATGGCTAGTTGATCTAAGTGATGGAGGACTATAATTTTGATAAGAGAATGATGGAAAATACTATGCATCTGATGAGCTAGGTCCCTTTTCTAAGCAATATATGTCATCTTTCCAGTACTCCTGAAAAGGTAATAAGGAAAATTGAGCATTCTTACCATAGTAAAGTGCATGAGAAGCCTGATGTGGTATGAGTATAGTCAGGAAAACATGCCCTCACATGTGAAATACCTCATGATGATCTTCATCAATGGCACATACTTGTCCAAAAGATAAGAGACAGGGAAAATTCTCTTCTTATCATTTTTGAACATTGTTTTAATATATGGCTCATAAAAACTGTGATGCAGATTTTTCTACTTGAACCATTTCTCCCCTGCATTTGGAATTCTAGTGCCTTGTGATATGATGGCTGAATATATAGTGAATGTGACCCCAGCTAAAGTGACCTGGTTGTTTTGAAAATTGAGGATGAACTGCTTGGTTAACTACTAATGAAAATTCACCGTCTCAACCCTTTAGAAAAACTCTAAACAACCCATGTGCCTGAAACATGATACTGCAAGTGGTGATGCCATACGTTTTGTTGTATCAGTGGATTTAAATCTAATAATTCTCCCTCCTTTCTTGGTTGGCCTCTTGGGCTATCTTTCCCCTTCTTCTAAACTACTGTATTCTACCATGCCTTATAGGTGAAAACTTGAGGAACTAATATATATGCCAAGATGAGTGAAACAGTGAGGAGGTGGAGTGAAATACAGTCAGGATGATAGTAAGGCGACAAAATATAACAAGTATTTAAATATGATCAAAGAGGTGATTTTGGAAGCATGAAAGGGAGCTTTGATTAGGGTTTCAAAATTTAGGGTGTCAATTTGCTTAATTGATGGAGAAAAAGAGATACCAGGCCACTTACTTTTTGTATGTAGGTAGTTGAAGCTTTTGTGGCTTTGAGAAAATGAAGGAAGTGGTGTTTTGGCACTCCTAGGGTTTGCTAGGCTCCTCTGGCCAAACGAGTAGAAGCAAGTGCTAGCGCGCAGCATCCTCAGCAAGCGCGCCCTTCACCCTACAGGTGTGCAACACCATTTAATTTTACTGTGGCCGAGACTGGAAAATACGCCCTTGACCCTACAGGCACGCGGCGACTTTTCCTAGCACGCAATGACCTTAGTAAATGTGCCTTTCTGATTTTTTCATCCTTCACTCAATCTCCTCTTTTCCAAGGAGAGCTTAGGGTGCAAAAGAACTAATGAATTTTGAAAAATGCCTTTGAAAATTTTATGTAGAGAATGAATTTGATTTTTCTTTAGAAAAAAACCACTTTATAATGTTTGTTTGGAACTTTTATTTTGTTTTCAAATTTTTGTCTAATGTTTCTATTTCTTTGTCTCTTTTTAGGTGGATGATGCTTTGATTGAGCTGATTTCTTCAATGGCTCATTTCTTACAGCAAGGAGAAATGCTTGGGTAGCTTATGGAAACAATTATTACATACAATGACTTGAATTACATCAAAAAGTATGAATAAACTAAAATACTCTGTTTTCATCTCAAAAACATGTTTTTGAGATGAAAATTACGTCAGTGAAATATTATTTTCGTAAAGTAACCATGACATACTACCAATCACTCTTTATTTATTGGTCTTCCTCATATCTTTGCTACACTTTATTTACATTTGAAACTATGGTTTTGACCTTGGAAGTGGACCCTAAGACCTAATGAAAAGACCTTGGAAATGAACCTTGGAAACATAATTGCCTTGACTCTAAAAATAACATAAATGAAACCATAAGTGAATGAAACATGGAAATGGTTTAGCAAATGTACCTCATGAGGGAAAATTTGATTTTCTAAGAAGAAAACAACCATCAGTGGACCATTTTGGCATGACCTGGTGAAATGATCAAAAATTCAGTATGAGACACCTAAAATGAAAATGCAAAGAGAAGATTTGATTGCTGATGGAAGTATGCATATACTGACACTAACATTGGCCTTATTAGGGATGGAAACTCCTTGGAGGTGTCAAGAACACTGTAGACCAAGTGCCTAATGATTTGGCCAATACGGTCAAATAAATGAAAGACTGAAAAACTTTTGAACTTTTGAAAAATGATTCGATACAAACTGAAAATTGACTCACAACTGACTTTACACTGACTCAAAAACCAACTAAACACAACACAAATCATTTAAGCTTTATAACCTTCACTTCAGGCCCCAAGCTCAAATGAAATTGTACTTCAAAACTTACAAGGAACGCAAACTGGTATATACAATGACAATGAAACAACTTCAACAAGCTACATCAGAAATAATAGTGTTTCAGGAGCCTACCATTCACTGGTCCTCCTGAGCATTCTTGACCATTCATTTCCTTTAATAAAAATGTATTCTGTCCTCAATAGATTGAGATTTTATAAGGTCCTTTCCACAGATTGTCAAACTTACCATGTTTCCCTTTTTATTCATTTCATGCATCCCATCACAACACTTCATCTTCCAGCTGAAATTTTTCTGCCTTGGTTTTGTGGTAATAAATTCTCTTTATCTTCTCTTGCAGCCGGAAAGTTTTTTGAGAAACCTCTTCTCTTGTTTGCTGAAGGTGAATCATTTGATTGATCCAACGCTAAATATCATCTTCTTCACTGTTGGCTTCTTGCAATAATCTCATGACTGGGACTGCAAGGGATGTGGGAAACACTATATCAGTACCATAAACCAATTCAAAAGGTTGCATACCTATTGATTTCTTACTACTCACTCTGTCAGCCCACAAAGCATTGGCAAGATATTGATGCAGATTCTTTTTGTTTTCATCCAACATCTTCTTAATAATGTTTAGCAAGGATTTATTTGAAGACTTAGCTAGTCCATTTCCCCGCAGGTAGTATGTCTTGGAATGACCAATGTGATGTTGTATTTGTTGCAAAACTCAATCATGTTCTTCAACTTAAATGTTGCTACATTATCTGTAATAGTCTTGTGAGGGAAATGAAAATGAGACAAGATATTGGACTCTAAAAACTGAATGATTACCGTTTGCATAGCTTGCCTTTCCGGAATGGCTTCGATCCATTTGGTGAAGTAATTGGTAGCTGTCAAAATCTATCTGTGCTATGATGATGATGTAGGATGAATTTCTCCTATGAAATCAAGCCCCCACTACTGGAAAGGTGCATTGACTACAACTGGCTTCAAAGGAAGAGGAATCAACTTCCTTTTTCCCTGAAAAACTTGACATTCATGGCAACCCATGATTGTTTTATATAAATCTGAAAACAAAGATAGCCAATAATACCCTGCTCTCAAAATTTTATTAGCTATTGTTTTCCAAAACAAGTGACCCCCACAATATCCTCTATGGAAATCATTCATTACCTGCTAAGCTTCATTTTCAACCAAACAATTAAGAAGAACCCCTCTTGGATCTTTCCAATAGAGAGCATCATCTAAAATGCAGAATTTTGAAAACTTCAGTTTTAGTGATCTACCTTTACTTCTCGACATGCTAGGAGGAGGAGAAAGATTTTAAAGAAAATATACTATAACAGAATACCAAGGTGAGTTGAGAAACATCTCTGATACCTGAATGAGGGTGTCACCATCTTCATCATCTGACATTGCTGCAATAGGATTTATGTCCAAAGCATGAAGATTCGACTCAGCCAAAAGTTTTTCCAAGCCTTGAGCTTTGATCAGTTTGGTAGGTTTAATCTCAAGATCATAATCTAACGTTGCTGCTTATGGAAACAATTATTACATACAATGACTTGAATTACATAAAAAAATATGAATAAACTAAAATAATATGTTTTCATCCCAAAAAAATGTTTTTGAGATGAAAATTACATCAGTGAAATAAGATTTTCATATAGTAACCATGAATTACTACCAATCACTCTTTATTTATTGGTCTTCCTCGTATATTTGCTACCCTTTATTTACATTTGAAACTATGCCTTTGACCTTGGAAGTTGATCCTAAGATCTAATGAAAAGACCCTAGAAATGAACCCTAAGACCTAATGAAAAGACCTTGGAAATGAATCCTAGAAATATAACTTCCTTGACTTTAAAAATAACATAACTGAAACCATAACTGAATGCAACATGGAAATGGGTTAGCAAATGTACCTCATGAGGGAAAATTTGATTTTCTGAGAAGAAAACAACCATCAGTGGACCATTTTGGCATGAAATAGTGGAACGATAAAGAATTCAGTATGAGACACCTATGAAAATGCAAAGAGCAAATTTGATCCCTGATGGAAGTATGCATATACTGACACTAATAGGTGTCACAATATAATCAAGCCGACATAATAGTAATAAAATAAGGGCACAAAAATAACAATAGTGGGTTTCTATGGGGCATACTAATAACAATATGGGGACAATAGGGGCACAATAATAAAAACAAGGGATACAATGACAATAGTAATGGGGGAATCACTAGTATTATAGGGGCCTAACATGCCCCTCTCCTTCCAAAAAGCGTTGTCCTCAATGTTTGAGTAGTTCTGGATGCTTCTGTATAAAATTCTCATCCTCCCATGTGGAATCTTCAGTGGATAAGTTCTTCCACTTGATGAGATACTCTGAAATTGATCAATTTTGTAGTTGTCGAGTTCTTATTTCTATGACTGCTTCTGATTCAAATATGAATTTTCCTTCCTCGTCAAGTTCTGGAAATATTGTTTGAACTGGGAGCTTTTCACCTATAACCTTCTTTAAACATGAAACATGGAAAACTCGGTGCACTCGGGAAGCTGTAGGAAGCTCTAATTTGTATGCCATAGTACCAATATTTTGCAACACCTTGTATGGACCATAATACTTTGGTGATAATTTATTATCCTTCTTAGCTTGCTTGAGGGACATTCGTTTATATGGTTGTATCTGTAGGGATACCGAGTCACCTACATCAAAACTTCTTTTGCTGCAATGTTGATCTACCTATTGTTTCATTCTATTATGCGCCAATGTGAGGTTATCCTTTAAGAGTTGGAGAACTTGTTCTTGATTCTCGATCTAATGTTCCACTGATTGAACCTTAGAATTTTCTCTTAAATATGATGTGATGGATGGTGGATGATATCCATAAAGTTCCATAAATGGGGTCATTTTTGCTGTAGTATGGAAGGAAGTGTTATACGACCATTCAGCCAAAGGAAACCATTTGACCCATTGTGTCTGTTTATCAGATAAAAAGCAACAAAGATATCCTTCCAAACATTTTTTTACTATCTCAGTTTGCCCATCAGATTGAGGATGATAAGATGAGCTATGAGCTAACTGAGTACCGAGACAAAAAAATAATTGTGTCCAAAAATTTCAAGTGAAAATGGGATCTTTGTTGCTTACAATGATCTTTGGGTTTCCATGTAGCTTTTGAATTGATTCCATAAACGCAGTAGAAACTCTATTGGCTTTAAATGGATGTGATAATGCACAAAAGTGTGCATACTTGGTAAGTTTGTCAACTACCACCAAGATGAAACTCTTTCCTTTGGACTTGGGTAAACCTGTGATAAAATCCATTGAAACCTCCTCCCAATGTTGGCTTGGAATGGATAAAGGTTGTGATAGACATGGGGTCTTAATTGTTTCAAATTTATTTTGTTGGAAAACAAAACATTTCGCCACAAAATTTTGAATATTCGATTTAAGGCCATCCCAAAAAAATTCCTTCTTAATCCTGTGGTAAATTTTTAAAAATCCCGAGTGCCCTCCTAAGGGAGAAGTGTGTAATTCCATAAGAATCTTTTGTTTGAGTTGGGAATTCTTACATAAGTATAAATTATCTTTATACCATAACGAACCATTTTTCCAGCTAAATGTATCAGATGTACTGGGATCTTGTTGTAACTTTCGAATGAGTGCCCACACTTCTTCGTCATTCTTCCATTCCTCCCTTGCTTCGGTTTATCCAATCTGGTTGGATAATAGAAATGGCGCACAACAATACTTCCACATCCTCATCCTTTCTTGAGAGTGCATCTGCCACAACATTTTGCGTCCCTTTTTTCTAGATGATTTCAAAGTCATAACCCAACATATTTATGACCCATTTTTGTTTCTCTTCAGAGGACAATATTTGTTCTAAAAAGTATTTAAGACTATCGCGATCTGTTTTTACCTTGAAGTGTCTTTCCATTAGGTAGGGTTGCCATTTCTTTAGTGCATGTAGTATTGCCAACATTTCCTTCTCATAAATAGCTTTATGTAAATACTTTCCCTTGATTGGACGACTTTCGAAAGCAATGGGTCTTTCATATTGCATTAAAACATCACCAATTCCATTTCTTGAAGCATCACATTCCATAATAAAGGTTTTTGTGAAGTTTGGCATAGCTAAGACCGGTGCTTGGCACATTGCCTCTTTAAGATGTTCAAAGGCCTTTGTTGCTTCTGGAGTCCATGAAAATGCATATTTCTTTAATAATGTTGTTAGAGGTGCTGTTATTCTACCATAATTCTTAACAAACTTATGGTAATACCCTGTCAACTCGAGAAATCCTCACAGATGCTTTATGGATGTGGGGACTTTCCATTCCTTAAAGGCTTTAATTTTGCTAGGGTCTACCTTAACACCTTCATGAGATACAATATGACCCAAATATTCCACCTCTTGTACTCCAAAGAAACATTTGGAGATTTTTGCATATAATTGTCTCTCCTCCAATAGTTTGAGCACCCTGTCAACATGTTCAACATGATCCTTCCAAGATATATTGTAAAGTAGTATATCATCAAAAAGTACTAACACAAATTTTCATAGGAAGGGTTTGAAAATGGAATTCATCAAACCTTGAAATGTAGAAGGTGCATTGGTAAGGCCAAAAGGCATGACCAAAAATTCATAATGACCCTCATGCATTCTAAATGTTGTTTTTTGAATGTCTTCAATCTTCATTTTGATTTGATGATATCCTGAACGAAGATCCAACTTGGTGAAGTAAATTGATCCTGTTAGCTCTGCTATGTGCTTCAGTGTTTGGAGGACCAAACTTCAAATTTGGCTATGTGTTCTTGCAAACAGGGAGCCACGCAGTTTTCTCCTTCCCCCTCATTTTCCTTATTCTCCCTTAAACCCTTTAGCTCTGTTTTTCTCCCTAAACCCTGTGTAAGCCCCTCTTCCGTCTAGCCCCTCAGCGCTAAAGCTTTACCCATGTAACTGTGCCTATGCAAACAAGCACTATACGACAATCCGGTGCTTTCCCGTCACATCAGTCACATAAAACAGGTGCGTTTTTCCAGTCATCTGATCACCCATTACCTGATCCAATGGTAATCGCTCGTCCCACTGTTGAAACCTGCATGCGCATTAACTCGTGGGGAAAGCGGTTTTCCACCTGTCACATCCTCCATGTCTCACCCTCCTATTGTGATTACACGGGTTTATATGTTTTCCACCCACCTCTCGTAGGTGGTGCAGGGAAAACCACTTACTACCGTCCCACCCGTTCCCGCTCGTTAACCCCCACATACTCCTGACCCACGATCACCGTTGGATCTACGCATACGAGATCCAACGACCCTCAATCGTTTTACACCTTACCTTCCCGATAACCCCTATCGTGTTGTCTCTGCTGTTGATTTGTGTAATCTGATGGTCAGCCTCATTCTTCCATTCACTGTGTTCACCCGCCATGCATTCAACACATTTTGTTCATGTCATGCATCTGAAGGAAAATGGCAGTTATCTACTAGTACCTGACGTAGTTATTCTTCAACAACTGCATTCAAGAACATTATGGCCGAAGAACAAGAAGGACGTTCCTCGAGCAGATCACAACATTTATCAGTTATGCATCCTTCTTTCATAGGACATTCATCTGATCAAGAAGGATAATGAAATATCAGAGAAGATCAAGTTCATTCATTGAAGCAGCAGATCATAGCAGAGGCCCATTTTAGATAGTTAATGTGGTTGGTGGTCAATTATGACCCCTCCACGCATAGAATAGCAAAGCATTTTTGTAATCAAACTCTATATATACCCAAAAACACAATGTAATCATGGTTGATGGTTTTGGTTTTGATGTAAGGTTCAACTTCTAGAGACTGTAACTACTGTGATACTTGCAGCGTCTGATCTTCATTTTTAGCTAATACAAGCTTCTTTTGCTATTAATTGCTCACTTTCCACTTCTTCTTTGTTCTACGCTATGCCTGTTATGAATTTATTCATGTTCTCTTGATATTTAGCATTAGAGGGGCTGTCATCCCACTTCTGTGTTAGAATCTCGTATGTATTATTGAATGTGTTATGCAAGTTTCTTTTACTTAATGCCAGAGGGTTGTCATCCTGTCTGTGTATTAAGAAATAGATTTGCAGACCTCTTTACTAGTTGCAGCCGGCCATCACAGGGTCCTGTGCATCTGCTGGTGTGGTCAGTATTCTCCATGTTCACCTATTCCTTAAACTGTGAGTAATTGGTGGTCTAAAGCCTTGTAGTCTGGGGGTGTTCACCCATGTCTGGAGTTAAGCATAGTAGAAGTGGTTATCTAGCTTGAATATGCATCATTCCTTCCATTCATCCATTTCCAAAATTTTGTTGAGCTTTTAATGTTCCCGAGCATCTCTGAGATACAACCTAGGAGAGTTTCTTAGGGTGATAACATTAATTGGTGCCGTTGTCGGGGAGAGGAGGTTGAAGTGTAGCTTCCCTGGGAGATGACACAGTTCCAGATTTTGATGATAGACAAAGTCTGGGCACATTTCTGGTTGTAATCATCTATCTGGTGACTCCACTAGAGGAAGACCAACCTTTGGCAACTCCACATTGAAGTTCTAGCTTAGTTTGTGAGACATACTCGAAGAAATCCTCAAGAATCACCAGCTGAACCAGTGCCTGACCCTGAGAAGATTATCAAATCGAAGAAAACTTCACAGAAAAGAGCATCAGGATCAGGTAAGCCTATGAAATCTTATGTATCTCTGCAAGAGGAGGCTATAGTTGAGAATGTATTATTTGAAGGTATAGAGCCTAGTAGTGCTAGTAAGAAGTTTCCTACAGAGATTCATACAGCTCTTTATTCAGTTAGCTTCCCTTTGGATCTCAGTCCAAACAAGACTTCCCCTACAGTCCATCATATTCCCTTATCTCTACCATCCATTTCATTGTTTCCCACTATTCAATCTACCAGTAGCCCCCCACACACTCCAGTCATGGCAGGCCAGCAAGCACCCACAAAGATGGAAAGAATTGTTGCTGCTAGATATGGACCCTTGGTCTTGCCTGTTCCTTTAAATGCCATGCCTGTAGGAGAATAATAGAAATATATGCCTAAGTTCACTGGTATAGATGGGGTAACTGCTGAAGAACACCTTGAATCTTTTTACAGTTATATTGATAATTTGGATATAAGTGAAAATGATGTGTGGATGAGATTTTTTGTCCAGAGCCTTGATGGAGAGACCAGAAAATGGTTTAGAGAATTGACCCCTAGATCTATTGCAGATATTGAGGCTTTAGATGATACATTTTTGAAGCACTGGGGAGATAAAAAAGACTTGATGTATTACCATACTAAGTTTGGTAACTTGAAGAGAGAAAATGGGGAATTTTTGCCTGATTTTAACAAAAGATTTAATCGTATGTACAATAAGATACCAGCTGGGGTAAAGCCAACTCCCACCTTAGCCAAACTCACTTATGCCAATGATTTTGACTCTGATTTATGCTTATTGTTGAGAGAAAGAAGATGTGCTACTCTAGCTGATATGCAAGATGCAGCCCTAGAAAAAGAGTCTAATATTATGGTTGCAGCAAAACTCAAGAGTCATGCTGTCAGAAGAAGGCAGAGAGGTGAGGCTTCTTCTTTGTTTGCCTCATCATCAGAGCCTAAATTAGATCAAATGAATAGAATTATAGAGTCATTGGCTACTGAGATATCTAAGCTAAAGGTTAAATAGAACTTAGGAAAAACAAGGCAGCAAAACACATTTGCTCCCAGAAACTCGAATCCATACAAAAGAGCAAATGAACAATTACAAATCATTCAGAGGGGTAAAGAACCAAATGAAGAACACAAAGTTAAAGTGCCTTTTCAAAATGCAGTCATGGAGGAGGAACAAGTTGAATATGAGGATGAAATTCACTGTATGGAAGATAAAGGCAATGTTGCCTTCTTGACAATAGCTGAATACGAAGAAGCTTTGTTGCAGCAACAAGACAGTCAAACGTGGGACAGAGATGTTGTTCTGTAGACTAGTGAACAACAAAGATATAACCTGAGGTCAAATGCAAATAATGTCAAGGAGAACCCTGACCAAAGAGCTGTTGTTTAGACAAAGTCACTGAATACCAGATAGAAGAGACCAGCAGTTGATCCAGTCATCCTCAAAGCTCCAGTTCAAGAGGTAACAGGTCTTGACAAGTCTCCTTCCCCTTTCAGCTTTGAAGCAGAAGTTCGGAAATTGAAAATATTTGTGCCTTTGTTAGAACTTGTAAAGAGTGAAGTGTTTAGAAATCCTATCCTTGAAGCTTTTGAGCTGAAAACCACACAAACCTCTACTGACTCTATCAACTTATAAGATGACAGACCTGCAGTTGTGCTTAGCCTGATGACTGAACCTACTGATGATAATTTTCCTTCTTTTTATGTATCCTTGACCATTCATGACAAAATCCTCCACAATTTCCTGCTAGACACAGGGGCTAGCCACAATCTGATGCCAAAAGCTGTCATGGAAAAGTTAGGCCTTGATATCACTAGAACATACCATGATCTATTCTCTTTTGATTCAAGGAAAGTGAAATTCTTGGGACTGATTAAAGATTTAGCCATTACCCTAACTCAGCTACCCATGAAGAGCATGGTAATGGATATTGTGGTAGCAAATGTCCCTCCTAAGTTTGGCATGTTGTTGTCCAGAGGATGGATTAAGAGACTAGGTGGGACATTACAGAATGATCTATCTTATGCCATTGTCCCAGTATTTGGAGGAGAGAGCATGAGATTATACAGAGAAGCACAACTGGCATACATCATCAGTGATGAAAAGAATCCTTGTAATCATCCTATATATGCAGTGGACACCGATTTTGGAGCATGTATCCTCCAAATAGAAGAATCTCAGGATGCCTCAATGCAGATCATGAAACAAATAGTTCAGGCCGAAGAAAAGCAAGGAAGTCAGGTTTGGGAGATGTTCTTTGATGGAGCATGTTCCAGGGAGACTGCATGAGCAGGGGTGGTATTGATATCTCCACAACAAAAAAGCACACAATTGTCTTTTAAACTGGCCTTCCAAGTCACAAACAATATAACAGAGTATGAGGCTTTGATATTGGGCCTGAACGCAGCTAAACACAAAGGAAGTAGAAGCATAAAAGTGTTTTGAGATGCTGAAATGATTATTCAACAGGTAAACAAAACATTTCAAGCAAAGCACCCAAGCCTGAAAGCATACAGAGATGAGGTATGGAGACTCAAAGATTCCTTTGATAGTTTTTGTATCTCATATATCCCTAGAGCCAAAAATCAGCTTGTTGATTCCCTTGCTATGTCTTCTAGCATGTTTATCCCTCCCATGCCTCCCAGACTAGTTTATGAAGTCCAAATGAAATATAGACCATCCTTGCCTAACAATGTCCAGCTGATCCAGGTGAATGTTGGTGGCCACCCACCTATCCCATTTGGACCCCCGCAATTGTCTCTTTCAGTATTTCAGTTTTCATAATTGTAGCACAATTTACTATTTTTAGCGTTTTTTCGGGTCCTAAACTTCCTGAGCCTTTTTGACGCCTTAAACTAAGTTTTTTTAGGAAATCTGGGGGCAACATGGGTGCATGAATCGATGTTTCCCTTCCCAAAGTGGTAGTTCTCGGATAGATCTTTCTAACGAGCTATCATACGTGTCAAACGGAGATCGTATACCAAAGTTACGACCCTAGGAAATTGATGTACCAATTTACCCAAAACGGGGCCCACAATTTGGCGTCTCATCTTCTAGGGTTAGGTTTTGGAATGTGAAGGGTTTTCCATTGTTTCTCAACAATAAATAGGCCTTCGAGCCTCATTGTAACACAGTTCAGAGGCATGTAGCCATCACATCTCTTCTCAGAGATAAGCTACCATCGCCCTAGCTGGTTTATTTCCATTTCTGATTGTAAGCATATTTCAGTATTTTCCATTAATGAAATGAAGTATTATTTCCGCTGCATATTTGTGTATATGGTTATCTCTGTAATTGGTTGCGTTCCTGTTTAAATCTGGATCAAAAAGAAGAAATTACATCTACCTAGAAACCTTCTCGGCAACGACGCCAAAAATGATGAGCATCAATATTGCAACAAGGATGCTGCAACTCCTAGGGCTACCAACTTTACTTTATCAACCCTGGGGTTTCATACAAACTTGGAGGTGACAATGCTATATACACATCAGATGCAACATTCTACTCATGTCACTTCTCAACTGGGGCACTAGACCACTAGGGTTCCAAACCAGTCTTCTATTGATAGAAGGAGTCTGACTACTGACAATGAATGTAAAGCTAGTTCTAATGTGGGAAATTAAATGCTTTCCTATTTAGGAAATGAAAGTTACTAAATGGTAAATGCTATGAAATTCCATACATCATCTAGCTAGGAAATAACACAAATTACTCGCAGAAAAGAACTATGCTAACCTTGGAAATGGAAAGTTGTTCTATCATTCTAAGAGTCATACATACATGCACTAACTATCTCAGTTTACATTTGCAGAAAAAAAAAAGGAAATGGGAAAATTTTATATTATATATATTATATATTATATATTTATCTATATATAATTATTATATATAGATATATATTATCATATATAGATATATAGTATATATATATATATATATTATAGTATATTATATATATTATATATATATTATATTAATATATTATATTATATATATATATATTATTATATATATATATATATAGTTATATAATAATAATAATTAATTGCTAATTCAGAAATGTAAATTGCTATGTATTTGTTTGATATTGCAAGGAGAAGGATGCTCAGTGCACTGAAGCATGGAATCTGTTATCACTGACAAATTTTGATGCTAAATGTCTGCAAATAACACATAAACCCTTTTAGCAGTTTCGCAGCGCAAAATGTTCAAGTAATTTCTTAGCGCATAATTCAAGTTGTTTTTAGTTTTCGTAAGGAAGACCTCATAAGCAACAGAGAAATGGATCTTTTACTTGTTCCATATTCATCATATCCAAGCCTGAAGCTAATACAATGGCCACCATTTTTACTTGCAAGCAAGAACTCAATAGCATTGGATATGGCAGCTCAATTTAAAGCTAAAGATGCAGATCTCTGGAAATGGATATGTGCTGATGAGTACATGAAATGTGCAGTTCTTGAATGTTATGAATCATTCAAACATGTTTTGAGAGTACTAATTGTTGGTGTAAATGAGAAAAGAAATTTGATAAGTATACGGTTTACACCGGCATGGAGGAGGAAGTGAAGGAGTTACTGGATACTTTGGAAGGCCTTAAATCAGCGTTATCATTGCCACCATTAGATACCAAAATTCAATCTCAGTTTACCAAGTTGCAACATCATGCAGAACAGATTTCCACGACTGTAAAAGGTGTGGCTATGCGACGCCCAAAAGTGAAGGATATGAGCTCTGAAGAAGTGGACAGTAATCCGTACAGTAGACTTATGGCATTGAAGCGAATGGGTATTGTGAACAACTATGAGCGGATTCGAGAATTCTCAGTCTCCATTGTTGGTATTGGTGGCGTAGGAAGTGTTGCAGCTGAAATGCTTGCAAGATGTGGAATTGGGCACCTTTTGCTGTATGACTATGACAAAGTGGAATTGGCAAATATGAATCATCTCTTCTTCTGGCCAGAACAGGTTGGCATGACTAAGACAGAGGCTGCTACTCAGACACTTGTTGAAATTAATCCAGATGTTTTGATTGAGAGCTACACATTGAATATTACAACAGTGAAGGGTTTTGAGAAATTCATGGAGACTCTGATTAACTAAGTTATTGGATCCACAAGAAGTCGACAAAGTGGAGTTGATTTGGTGTTAAGCTGTGTAGATAACTATGAAGCTCGCATGGTTATGAATCAGGCTTGCAACGAGCTAAACCAAATATGGATGGAGTCAGGTGTGTAGGAGGATGCGGTATCTGGGCATATTCAATTGCTCATTCCGGGTGAAACATCTTGTTTTGCATGTGCTCCACCACTGGTAGTTGCATCTGGAAGTAGATGAGCGTACTCTCAAGCGTGATGGTGTTTGTGCAGCTTCATTACCCACCACAATGGGAGTTGTGGCTGGTCTTTTGGTTCAAAGTACTCCCAAGTACTTGCTTCAATTTGGCGAAGTTTCTAAATACTTGGGATACAATGCTCTCAAGGACTATTTCCCAAACCATGGAAATGTTACCTTATCCTCAGTGTTCTAATTCTGCTTGTCAAGACCGTCAGCGAGAATATATTCAGTTGAAGCCAACAAAGGATGCTGCAGCTAAGGCTAAGGCAGAAGCAGAAGCAACCTGTGCATCTAATCTTTCAGTTCACGATGATAATAAGTGGAATATAAGTGTTGCCCAGTTTAGAGTCTGACTTGACATATGACCCAGTTTTCCACCCAGAATGTGAAGGAGAAAAATATGTCATGCAAAACTGTTCAAATTTAGAAAACATTTCTATAGAAGCATTGCAGTTTTCGAGCTATGATGTAGGCCTTTCCATTGGCAGCACTGTGAGATATACAAAGCCCGAAAAGAGTCTGCAAAGTGAAAGATGACACACTGAAATATTTTTTATCAAGTCAGCAGCTTCTGTCACCATCTGATTGTCACACTCCAATGGGAAATGACAGATATTTAAAACGGATTGATGGAGCATTTCAATACGGTTCTCCAAATGATTCAATGGAAAAGTTCAATGTTGCAAGAAAATCTTCAGATCTAGTTTATGATCAGATGTTTTCTTTAAAGTACAATTTGCAAAACTGAAGATGAATAACGATCAAGGAAAACTGTGTTTTTTGAAATTACACAGCAGTTTCGTAGCGCGCTACGAAACTGCTGTAGCTGCATGTTTCAGTTGAGCCAATCAATTATGATTGATAAAGCGGCAAATCTTTTTGAAAGTTTTATCATCACACATGTACATGGAAAAAGGTGGCTAGCACATCAAGGACGTGGCAAATCTGTTCATTTTGGGTAATTAAAAGCTAAAAGACATGCTACTGTATATCCGAGCAAATTAAGGAAAATTAGGACCGAGAAGCAAGGGACATCTCCAGCATGACTGAGCAGTTAAAAGAGTTGGCGTACAAGGTCGATATGGAGTACTAAAGACATCCAGCTCAGCCATATCAAAAAGGACAGGTGTCAAAGATCAGGAAAAGGCATCATACTCACGAGGAGTTAGAATTAGAGTTTAAATTGGATTAGGACTCTATGTATTTACTGCATAATACATGATGTATTTAATAAGTTTGTTAGTTAATGATAAACATCGAGCTCCCCTCATGCTGGAGGAGGAGTCTCAAATAGCTTAAGTTTTGTTCTCCTATATATAGGAGAAACTCTGATGTAAAAAAGGTTGGAGATTTTTATGAAAAAGACAGAGTTCTCATATTGGTGTATGTAAAGTTTCTTTTCACAGTAATAGAAAGCATATTGTTGTTTCTTCCCAAGATTCATCGTGTGTCCCAAATGTTCAAGATGTGTGTGGTTTTGGTTCTATGTATCTTATTTTACAATTCACTAGTCATGCAATCACTCTGAATTCATCATTGATGCTCAGACTTCCTGTGTATGTCTTGTTGAGTTGCAGTCCTTCTTAGTTGACGTTTTGAACAGTGAGACATTATATGCCTTGGTTTCTATGATTCAGTAATTGCTTGTTTACTGTAGAAATGTACAACTCCATAAGCCCAATGGAAGAAGCCTTGATTTTGTGTTCCAACCAGTTTAAAATTCATTCACTGTTATAAACAGTTAGCCATCTTTTTGCTCTTAAATGCATATCAAAACCTGTGAGAGAGCCCTCTCTGACTAGGGAGGCTAATCCTTAGTCTAAAGTCTGGTTTGAAACAGTTGCATGAGATCTCACTAAGTAGCAGCCCTTAGTACATGGTTTTGTGACAACAGAATCCAAGATGAGGGCCTAACCTACTCTTATACTATCATTTTTGGTCAAAACAGGGTCAAACAGGCTGCTACAGGAGATCCTGCAACTACTACAAGAAACTGCAACAGGATGTCCTGATCTGCTACAGGATGTCCTGGTTTGCTACAGGAAGTTAGCTGAAAGGCTTAGGGGGGAAAGAAAAGTGAGATGATGTGTTGAAGAGATGTATGATAGTGATAGAAGGTGTATGGAATGTGCACATTACCCAAGACTAAACCCAACACTCCAAGGAGGTTGGATTTGCCTAAGGTGGCTTGCTCACGGTGACTGCAAAGAAGTTTCAAACTATGGGCCAGTATGCCTTGGCAGAAGGTGGAGAGTACCTAGGTGAAGCTAGTTGGATTAGTTCCTCCCTGCATATCAACAATCCCTAGAACAAAACCTGTTTTCCTTTTCATTAATGCATCACTACATGTCAACATGAAAAAGATGAATTGAATTTTAGAAAGCTGATATCTATTGTTAAGAACTAGATCTATGAAATGGAATTCATTTTAAGCTACAACAAACTTAAGGAAACAATATAACAATTGCAGGTGCTTCCAAGTAATCATAAACAATGATCTAGCTAAGAATGAACCATAATCTATGCAATGACCAAAAGAAAAGCTTTGTTTTTGGGCTGTGCAAGTGGGTCCTCTAATCATGATTCCATGAGGGATATGAGATAGAGGGCACTGTCACAATATTTTTTGAAGTACTTTTCTTCACTACTGCACCACTGATCTACCTCTTCAAACTACTGGAAACTAGGTTAAGCAATAACTCAAATACTTGTTGAGCTAAACAAAACATAAATAAACTTCAGCAGCTAGCTATCATTTTAATCTAAGAATAAAGATAGAAAAAGAGGAAATTTTGCTGCTACGATTGGGACTTAAACTAAGAGCTTCAGCCCTCTTAGTCAACTCAATGATGGATAGGTAGAATTTCTCATTATCATCAAAATGTCAAATACAAAATAACAATAACAGTCACAATGTTTTTGTTCAAAATGGCCTCTTGGCTACAACAGAAAATCGAATCGTAATGAGTCCACTGGCTCTCTTATTTATACAAAACTAGATCTCCTAATATCTCCCTATAAAGTAGGGAGACTTGGCTCCCTAACTCGAGAATGACTCTTTCTTAACTATCACTGGCTTGGCTGCCAATGGACTCGGCTTGCTTGGCTACTAGTAACTTCAAGCTGATGAGATATGGTGGAGGAATCTTCAAATGATTTGAGTAGTTAAGGAGGGAGACCAATCTCCTAAATCCTCTCTTTATTACCCACTTCAAGGCCAACACCTCAAACTTTAGATCTTGTACAACTGACACTAAACAATGTATCAGAGTACTGGAAAGTGTTTGTCTAAAGCATGTTTAGCAGAGACACTTTGCCTAGTTGGGATAGGATGTGGGTCGAATTGTAGTAGGAGGAATTGAGGTGAGCTCTACTAAAGAGCTCCATCGGTGGCAGTAGTAGTAGCAGATCGAAGGGTGTGAAGGAGGAAGAGAATATGGCCCTTGCATCAAAGGGTCCCAAACAGGGGTAGGGGGAGCAAAAGAAGAAGAAGAAGGACCTGTCAAAGGTCTAGTGCTTCAAGTGTGGCGAGCTTGGCCATTGTAGTATGCAGTGTCCTCTCAAGAAGAAGGAAAAGTGGGAGAAGTAGGACCAACAGGCAGCATCTGCAAAAATATACAAGCTTTCCTCTAGGCTAGAGGAAGAGTTTTCTATGTTCACATAAATACCTCCAGGAGTGAGGTGGGGTGATTTGGTGTTGTAGCCCCAGAGAGATACAGAGATGGGCAAGGTCCTTAAAGAGTCGACCTCATTGATCATTACCTAGCTACAGGGGTTCACAATATTCAGTAGCAGGATGGATCAATGGCAGTTGATGCAAACAGAACCAGAGTGACAGTTGCAACGTAGTAGCAGTCAGATTTTGAGGAGTACAATGCAGAGTTGGAAACAATGCAAAATGGCATAGAGCAGAGTCAGTGGCAACATTCATTCTTTAGCGATAGTGTAGAGGCTAGTAACGGTCAGGACTTGGGAGACAAATGCATCATACTAAACAAAGTTGATTCAGAATTTTGGATACTTCTCAGTTGCAATAGTTGGAGTTGAAACAATAACAAATGAGAGGGTGTTGCAGTGTAGATGCAATGTTGGCAGTAGTACAACAATGTCAGTAGTAGCACAAATGCATCATCAGAGTTGAGTAGCAGTTGGTGGGCAACAACAACCAGACATCAATAGCGTGACAGGAGATGGTACATAGACAGTGTTGTGGCAGAGTGTGCAGCACTAGAAAACAATCCTCGCTAAGAGGGGTGTTAGTTTTTTTAGGATCGAATGTGTTCTATCCACAAAATTTGGTGGAGAGGATAGAATACATGAGACGTACAAAACCCACAAATCATTTCTAGAAATTCTACCTAGAGATGGCTTAATTGTATTATTAGCCGATTTTTAAATATTTCCTAAGTCTAAACTTAGGGAATATGGCTAATTAATCAGAATTAATTAATTCAAGGTGATAATAGTCTAGAAACTCACACAAAACAACTTTGATATGATCCTAGCCATTGATTGAGTTTTCATCTTGGCTGTTGGTGCTCCAACAATGGATTATAAGAAGAATTCGATACACACTTGGAGAATACACTTCAACAATTAGATTTATTTGGCAGATCAATTTCTAGAGAGCAGCAGCAGTTTTCAGAGAGCCAAAGATTGAAGCAAAGACAATGAGGTGTAGGGACAATGATCGAGAGGAAATTTTCCAGATCCGAAGAGGCAGCATCAAGTGACATAAGTTATTGACACAATAGCAGTGCAAGGACTACGTAGTATCTGAAGTAGAACAGTTCGATTTAGCTGGGGAGGAAGTTGATTTAGCTTCCAGAGGCTGAGAAAGTTTTCCAGAGGGCTGAAGATTCACTTCCAGCAAAGGACATACAACTTTCTTAGAGGAAGATTTGAGCCACATGTATGAGGGGCAACACAAGGACTCCGCAGAGTGTCCACGCTAGGGTTTGGCCGACCAGTTTTTCTAGAGGAGATAGAGTTAGGATTGCTTGTGGGGTGAGAGAATTTTCTCTCTAATTATTTTTGTTAAATACTTGTTGTTTGGATTTCTAATTGGGCATCAATAGATTGTACTCAAATTTCACTGCTACTTAATAATATAAAAGCCTTATCTACTGCATCAGTTTTCCCAAGTTGGGTTTTTCGAGGGACATTTGTCAAAAAATAATTGTGTAAGTTTTATGTCTGTGTGTGTGCTAGATTTTCTCAATTTCCAGTACTATTTTTCCACAATATTTATTTGTGAAAATCACAGCGTGAGTTATTTGATATTTGTCATAGAAAACAACAAATAAATTCTTAAATAAATTAAAAATTAGGAGAATAATTTCCAGTTGCTGTGATATATGAATTTTTCACATGTCCCATTTCAAAAATGTATCATATATTTGAATTTTATCTTCCTTAGCATTTTTATCAAACATCTTTTTCATCTTTTCCTGAAATAGTTCTGCTTGATTGTACATGTGTTGCCTAAATTCTTCAGTTTCAACTAATTAATTAATTAGGGATTATTAATTTATAACAATAATTTAGTTTAATTAAATTAATAAAAGTAAATTAATTAAATTAAATTAATAAACAAATTAATAAAATTAATTAATAAAGTTAATAAGTAATAATAAATATTAAAATTAAATTAATAAAAATAATAAATAAAATTAAATTATAAAAATTGTATTAATAAAATAAATTAAATTAATTTAATAAATTTAATTAAATTAAATTAATTAAATTAATAATTTAATTTATTATTAATTAAAATAGAATCAAATTAATTTAACAATTTTATTTATTCTAATTAAATTAATAGAATTAATTAATATTAACAAAAATAAAATAAATGTAATTAAATTAATTAAAATTAAATATAATTATTTTAATAAAAATATTAATCAATAAAATAAAATAAATTAATATAATTTCCCAGCCGACAATGTGCTGATCCAAAAATTTAACCTCATTAGTATTTATTTCTCTAAATCAGCTCATCTTTTATCATCATTCTTAAGTCCCGATGATGGATCCCATTTGGGATTTGAAACGTTGGCATAAAAATGTTCATACTGTGGATTCTCCGGTCACTGATTCAATAAGATGATTAATTCTTCTTTGAAAATCATTAGGTTTTGCATCATGCTCCTGCAAAAGCCTCATTACTTTTATGCTCAAAGAAATTGGAAAAAAATGCTTCAGTACCATAAACTATTTGAAATGCTGAAGTATTAACTGATCTTTAGGTACTAATTTTGTTTACCCATAAAGCAAATTTCAGTTTAGTATGCCAGGTTTTTTTATTGTCTTCCAACAACTTCTTAATACTTATGATTAGGATTTTACTAGATGAGTCTGGCAAGCCATTTAGGTAATAAGCTGTAGAATGGCCCAATTTGAAATTACACTTGTCGCCAAACTTGGTCATCTTATGCCACTTGAAGGCTTGAGCATAGTGTGTTTTAATCCTTCTTGGGCAACCAAATCTAGAAAAAGTATCTTCTAAAAACTGAATTACCTCACTGTTTGTAGATTTTCTTGTTGGAATTGCCTCAATCCATTTTCTGAAGTAATCTATGGTATTCAAAATCCACTTATGTTGACCTGAAGAAGTTGGGTAAATTTTTCCAATAATGTCCAATCCCCATTTATGAAAGGGGGTTTCCACTGAGATAGGCTTGAGAGGTAATGATAATAGATTAGCTTTTCCTTCAAATATTTGACATTTGAAACAAGTTGTCACTTCCTTATGAACATTTGAAAATAAAGTTGGACAATAAAATCTTGCCCCGGGGATCTTATTTGTTGTAACCTTCCAATAATGGTGTCCTCCATAAACACCCTGATGAAATTCCTTTACAACTTTCTTTACTTCACCTTCAATCAAACAATTTAGGATAATTCTCGATGGATCCTTCCAATACAAATATCCATCAAGACAAAAATATTTAATTTCTTTCATTTTTAGTGATCTTGCTCGGGTTTTGGCTGTCCCTGGTGGAGCCTCCTAATTCTGCAAAATGTAGATTATATCACTATACCATGGGAAACTTTTTAGTTCATCAAAAACCTTTAAATTCATCCCATTGTCTGAGTCATTCAAGCATTTTGATAAAAAAATCCATACCAAGGGAATCAACATTTGTCTTTTTCATCAGCTTTTCTAATCACTGGCCTTTAATCAACTTTGTTGGCTTGATTTCCAAGTCATATTCCAATAGCTTAGCGATCCACTTACCTCTTATTCCATCACTAGCAAGTTGAATTAAAATATCATTAATCGTGTTGTTAGGGACAAAAACTTTAATATGAGAAAGCAGAATATATACTCTAAAGTCCTTCAATGTTTTAACAAGTGTAAATGTATGATTCTCCATGATAGTGTACTTCAAATTTGCATCCCTTAATGATCTGCTGAAGAAAGAAATAGGTTTCTCTTAGTTGTCATTATTTTTCTGCATAATATTCTAGAGATGGTATGTTCAGATGCAAAGGAAAAAACCAAGAATTCCTCTGAGAAATCTAGAGTTATAAGAACAAGTGTCTATGTCAATGCATGTTTAATTCCAACAAATTTATGTCTAAATGGAACTGTCCACTTAATTTTGCTGCCCTTTTTCAACATATTGGTAATTACCTTTACAATTTTTGCAAAATTCGGAACAAATCTCCTTAGAAAATTTACCCTACCAGACTGTATTTCCCTTTTACTTCTTGGAAGTTCTAAATTTTTTGTTGTTGCAACTATCTCTGGATCAATTTTAATTCCCTCTTTAGAAACTATGTGAACCAATAATCTTCCCTCCTACAAACAAAAGTGTAACTTCTTTGGATGAAGAGAAATGCTGAATTTTTTGCACTATAGAGAAAAATGTCTGAGATGTTTCAAGTGATCTAAATTTGATGGCAAGAAAATTGTTATGTCATCTACATAAACTGCTACAAACTTATCTTTCTCTTCTGCAAATTCTATGTCCATTGAACTTTGAAATGTTGCTGTGACATTCATAAACCCAAAAGGAATTTTGGAGTACATGAAGATGCCCCATGATGTAGTGAATGTTGTCTTATCTTGATTTCTCATATTTGCCAATATTTGGCTATAGACCATCAAGCATGGAAATATTTCAAAAAAACCTTATACATATTTATGAAATCTATACAAATTTTGATTTCTCCACTCTTTTTCCTAACCGGAACTAGATTGTCAATCCAATAAGAAAATATTAATGGCACAATGATCTTAGCAACAAGTAATCTATTAACTTCCTTTTATATTAATGGTAACAACTTTCGAAAAATCCTTCTAAGCTTCTGTTTAAAAGGCTTCTTGTCCTCCTTGAGTAGAATAGTGTGATGAATAATGTTCTTCTCATAAATCTTTAAATCTTGATACCTACAAGAAAAAACATCTGAAAACTCTTTCAACAATTCTACACACTGTTGTGTCTACTTCGTTTTCAAAGAATTGGAAACTTTAACTACCTTAGGATCTTCTTTTGTTCCCAAATTGTAATCCTCCAACTCATTATCACTTGGCCGAATCTTTGGTTTTACAAGTACACCATTGCTATCAAACAGTCTCTCTAGAGGGACCAAACCTCTAGGAATGAAATTGTTGCTTAGATGAATAATTTCTTGTCCATCTATAACATTTATAAAAACATCTGATTCTGCATTCAAATATGGTTCCTTTGATTACTCATCTTCATTTTGATCAATAGGGGTATCAAGAAATTCATTGGTCATCTCTAAGAATCTTTAGATTTGTTGATCATCCTAAAAAAACTGCCAATGCTTTATGTTGTCTGGGATAGAGGGCCTATGCCTCACATAATTTCATATTTTCTATTTAGATGAATGGGAATTTTTAAAGCACTACCAGTTGTAGCTAAGGAATATGCTATAGCATTTTCTCTATAAATAACAAAAATTTTATGTTCTGAAGAGAAATTATCAAACATATCACATACCTCATTTTGGTAAGCCCTCATCCTCAAATTCTTAGTTTGATATACTCCCTAGACTCGCTTCACAACCAAATTTGAATCTTCAAAAACCTGAATCCTTTTTGTTTTATTGTAGCTTAGCATATTTAATCTAATGATCAGAGCCTCATACTCTACAATGTTGTTGGTGCATTCAAACTACAGCTTGAAAGAGTGCATTTGACTAGTAATATTTGGAGGAATAACCATGATAACTTCCCCTGAACCATATTTGCAAGTGGAAACATCAAAGTGCATGTTCCATATCCTATGATCTTCAGTTGGCTATCTCCTATCCTCCTGAAATTTAGTTTCAATTTTCTATTGTTTCTCTTCTTCAATGCAAAAATCATTATAGCAAATCTGAGAACCAAACTAAGTATAAACCACATAAAGATGACGATTCTCTAGTTCATTCTTGCTATTCACCACATATTTCATATGGAACTCCCTGTAGAGTCTCCTTAGTTCTCCAAATACTCTGATGGATGCATAAGAAATATCCATCTGCAAGGTGCCTCCCAACCTGGCTAACCAAGACCTTCAAAACAACATGCCAAATCTGGGTGGGATATTTGCTACTACCACACCCATAATGATAATTCTTACAAGAACTTGAGTCAAATTTACCACAAGATCTTTAATTAAACCCAATCACTTGACCTTTCTTGAATCAAAGGAAAACAACTCTTTGTAAGGCTTGTAAATCTCAAGTCCCAAATTGTCCATGATTAACTTAGGCATCAAGTTGTGTGATGCTCCAGAGTCCAACATGGAACTATGAAGGATCATGTCATGGATATTTAGAATAGTGTGAAAAGGCAGGACATCATCATTCACACTGTTTACATGAGGACCAAGTACAAACTCAGAAGCATCATCATTTATATTTAGAGAATCTTGTGCATTACTATGTACCTAGTCAATCTTTGAACCCTTTATCATTGTAATGATTTGTTTCCTATACTGCACATTCTTCAATAGTTCAGAAAAAAGGAATAGGAATATTTATTTTTCCTATTTCATTCTCTAAATTGAATGATACCTGATCCTTCTCCACTTCTTTCACATCCTTCTTAGCTTCATCAACCTTTTTTGGAGCGTCCTTTTTTGGGTCATAAACTTTCTTAAGTATGTCTCTTTTAGGCTTGAATTGCTACTCTCCTGTTGCAGGTTTCAGTTGTACCATCTCTGAAAATAAGCCACTGCACTATTGTAACCTTGCTGATATATTTCTGAATCAAACATCATTTGAGTATTGCCTTTTTCTTCTGAATACTCAATAGATTTATCATACTCTTCTTTAGTCACAAACATTTGAGTTTCTTCATCATCAAAACAATTAATTTGTTGATCTTCTTCCTCGGTTGAATCTTCATCAAAAAAATTCTCATGGAAAGTAGGTCTTACAACTTGTTGGTCTTCAGAGCCTTTCTGATCTCTTTGACGGTTTTGAGGGCCTTGAGGACTCTAAAAATTTAGGTTTCAGACTTTAGGCCGAGGCTCAACACTAGGAGGAGTTAAATTATCCACTAATTTCTCCATTGCCTTCAACATAACATAAAAATTGACATCTGATGAAGAAGAAGGTTCATCTTTAAATCTTATTTTCCTCTCGACCCTCATTTTTTCCTTTTTGGCCAGAAAATTAGTTTCCACTCCTATGGAATTATTTTGCATGGCGTCCATTGTAGCTAGATTCCTTTCTCTTAATTGAAAAGAAAATTTTGTATCAAATGCATCTGGATAATCAAGATGAGCTAATCCTAGAGGTGGATTAATCTCAATTGGAATAAAATTATAAACTCTATTAAACCTAGCAGAAAATTCATGCATTTCCCCTTGGTTTCTCTTCAAGTTTTCAAATTCAACCAAAATATGTAAAGGGTTTTTTTTTCACATCCCATATTTTAAGGAAAAATTGTTCAAACTGTTAAAATTTTGCAATGCCTCCTGCTGATAGTCATCTAAACCATTTTTTGACTTATCTTTAGAATACTTTTTCAAACAACCTCATCTTAACATCATCATCATCCAACTCTTCAATATACATAAAGTCACTAAACTTATCCAAATGCTCCTGAGTATTGAAATCTCCCCGCCCATCAAAATGTACCAAACACTGACATAATTATGTGGGAGGTCATGTAGTTGACTCGACAAGGCGATAGGGGCATATCTAACAACCATAATTGCACGAGATGAGGTTGAAGAAACATCAACACTAGGAATTTGGAATGCATATAACAAAGGAAATGAAGTTTTTGTTGTGACAAATGATGAAGCAGGGATATGAGATCCAACATAGACATATTTGGTAGAAAAAGGTGGAACAAAAAATGGAAGGATACGAGATCCAACATGTTAGCTTAGTGGGTCCTGACCGAGGTTCAAATTTAGTTTTTCAAACAAATCCCTACACTACTGGCCCTTTCGACATCAATCTGCGAACTGAAGTCTCACCCGAAGCAGTATGGGGGGATGCTGGAACAAGTTTCGACACCCAAAGATGAGCGTGATGTCGTTTTATGCCCTAAATCTGCCTTCACATAGATCGATAATCCTTTAGGGCTTATCGATATAACTACCCTTAAACAGCTTCTATACCTCCGCGAAACGTTCATGACAGTATTTCATAGACCCTAAATAGGTGAATCAACCACTTCTGTGCCTCTGTGATTACTCTTAATCTCGTATTTACCCATATTGGTTTAAGTGTTCGATAAATTTAACATGCAAGAAGACATTCTTCGTGTAAATAGTTACTATTACTCGCATTCATATGACAATATAAATCATGTAAATTCGCGCATCAATACATTATTAATTCATAAACCCATCATTCATCATAAAATAATAGCACATTCATTCATAATAGAAGTAAATAGACAAACATAGGAATTTCTAGAATAATCTCTTTATTAATACTTCAGTTCTGCTTACAGACTCAAGACTTCCCTGCGCACTTAGCCGCAGGGGTCTGCGCACTCAGCTGCGGAGTCTACTCTAGGCCTTTGATGCAAACAGCTGTAGATCCTCTCTTCTACTCTAAGACTTCTTCCCTCTTTCTTTTATTGACCCATTACATTCATCTTCATCATCTATCTTTATGCCTTAGACTCTCTAAGACTCTCCTACTTATACAATCCCATGGTCTGCGAACCATGGGATGATCTATAAAAGCCGACACATCTTACATAAAATAAGGGTGAAACACTTTATGAAACTTTACTATTTATGTGCTCTATGACCACAACTTGTAGATACTTTACATTTTATGCAACAAAACTTGGGATTTTTCCCCCAAGCTTGGGCTTTTGCCCCAAAATTAACCATATGGGACCCTGTCCCAACACGCCCCAACACAAAGATTGTGAATCATCCTCGAGTCACTTTGCTGGTGCAAAGATCTTACTATGAAGACCTCCCAACTCTACTTGTGCCACTACTACCTCAACCGCGTTTTGTGTGGCTGCCTGTTTGATCTGCTCCACCAGCTGCTCTGTTGCTGATCCCGTACTTTCTTCCTTGATTTTTTGTTGCATTCTTTGTAGGCTTTCCAACTTCTCCTCAATGTTGGCGGAGATAACATAGGCCTCATCCAACCAAGGCCCCAATATGGCCTTGAGGACCGCCTTTTTCCTATGCGGTGCTTCCACCTATTCAAGAAATTGTTTTGCCTCATGCAGCTTGGCCAAGCGCTGTGCTCTAATGACGGTGCGCGTTGTCGCTCTTGCTTCATCATACCGCTGTTGCATTTCACAGGCCTCTATGTTTAACCTCTATAGGTTAGGATCTTCCTGTAGAGCCATGAATACCTCCATGAATTTCTCGAAGAGCGTGGTGCAATCCACCACCACGGAATCCACTGTTGCGACTCCATCCTTCACAGCGGTTGCGCACTGTTCTCTGACCTCTAGCAGAGTTGAAGGTTGTGACTTCAACTCTAACTCTATGATTTTTAGGTTCAATTCAAACTAAACCTTAGCCACTACCGTCTTTGCATCGCGCACACCTACAACCAACTTCCTAATCTTTGCCTCCAACAGTGCTTCCTTCGGGATATGCAGTTCATGCACTGTTCTGCATGCCTCAGCTACAAGTTGTTCGTTATGCGCCTCAAATTTCTTCTGGGCCTCCAGCGTTGCTGATTTTTCCATGAACATCTAATCGTTGTTGACTTTGTACTCATTGATCACGCTCAGCGCGTGCTGCTCCCGGGCCTTAACTTCTGATATCACACCTGCTTGCAGTGTGTGAAGAAACCCACTAGGGAATGTGGCCATGTTGGGGCCAATATTCTTCAAAGAGCTGACAATAGCCTTGTTGGCAGTCACCTCCATGCTTAAAGCTCTATCAGGCAGCACAACTGCCTGGAGATCGAATGACTGAACCATCTCTACTGCTTGAGTGGTCCCCGGTGCCAAACTGGTTGATGCCACACTACTCTGTCCTACACCTACCTGGATTCTCATTGTCTGGATCTGCAGCTCATGCAGATCCTTTTGGATGGTGCTTAGTTCTTGCTTTTGCTACTTCTCAAAATTCTGTAGTAGTTCTATTCTTGTATCCCGCACCTTGTCTCCAATTTCATCCATGTCACCATTCGTTAAAGTAATCAGATCTAGTGATGACTTGGTGGCTTTTGTCTTCTTTCACGGTCCTTCCTTTCCTACTCCCTGTACCACTTTACTCAGAAGGGAGTGCTTTCCTACTGCTCATTGCCGCCCTGATATAACCGATCTTCCTCCTTTATTTGGGGCATAGGATACTTTTGGCTTCTTTTAGAGCAGCGCTCTTGTTATTCCTTTGCAGCACGCTCTGCTTCTACTCGAACCTTTTCCTCGGCCTCTTTCTTCCTCTTCTCAACCAGCTGTTGAACCTTCTGCTTGGCCACTTCCTTTTTCTTCTTCTCTGTAGACTTGCTAGTCCCTACAGCTAGGTTAGAAGGAGAATTCCACTCTGTGGGCCAGCGCTTGATGACCTCTTCAATCGCATCATCGATAGCAAGGTATGGTAGGTCGAACCACTTTTGCTCAGGATCATTCCGCTCCCCGATGTATACAAAGTGGAATTTCACTTTGAACTCCGCGTACCCAAAGAGTTGTTCAAACACGGTTGGTGACAATCATGGCTTTGGTTGATGGCCATGCGAATACTCACCTCCATTAGCATGCAAAAGGCTTTGCTCTCTGTGACCCGCGCAGCCTCTTTCGTGGCCCAAAGAGATGCAAATTTCATCGCTTCCGGTAAATCTTTATCCACTAGAGGAAATTGGTTATCCTCCTGCAAATCCCACGCAATGAGCACTATCGAGAGAAACAGCCATGAATATTGGAATGTCTTACTGTCATCCTGTGCCTCTCTGCAGTTCGCGAGGAACTCACTACACAGGTAGTGCGCCCAGTTGAACTATATGCCCTTCGCACACTGTGCTGCCAACTAAACCACCGGTGTTGGTACCTCATCCGTGCAACAATTTATCATAACCTTGCCATCCAGAATTTGCATGGAAATATTTACTACGGGGTCAGTAATATCGAGTATCTGCATAGCTTCTTCATAAATTTAAACGTGTCCTTCATCTTCTTAGCGAGGTCATGCTTGCTCGTCTTTCTACCAAACGCCTTAGCCAGATTCAATCCTGAATGGGAAAATAGCATGATCTAATGGATAAACATATCGATGATGGCGATCAACACATTTAACCACAAGCACTTGTCATGCACTAGGAACAATAGCTGCTTAATGATGATCAGGTTTGTATTTGACCGATGATAGTGGGGCACACACAATAGGTTCAACAACCCTAACTTGTTGACTCTGTGAACCCATTCGATAGGCTCCAATGCAGTGACACCAGACTCTTTATAGAAGACCCTCTACATGAAGGTGTCAGTAGCAAGGTGGGGGAACTGTTCATGGTCGACCAAATCCTAGTCTTTGAGCTTTAAGTGCAGGATTTGCGCCAAGTGCGGACCTTCAAAGGTGATGTTCTCTGGCAGTAGGGGTGTGTTGAGGAGGAATTGTCTTGCATCTGGGTCCTTTGGGACCTTCACTTTTCCCTTGCATGGAGGGATATACTCTGACAACTTCGATATAGGGTCCACCTCCTCAATGTCTATATCTTTCACACCCTCCTCAGCCTCAGATCCACCACTTTTCCCTTCTCCTTCACACTCAGATTTTCTCTCCTTTGGGCCTATGTAGCGGCATGCTTCCTTGGTGACTCACACACCAACACATGCTTCTTTTGCTTATCTTTCTTTGGTTTGGGGACCTCCCTCACCAGCGTAGGCTTTGGCCTAGGTTACCTCGACGTCGTAGGCACTGCAATTGGAACCTCTATACTCACAACCTATGGAGTAGTTCCCTCAGAGGCAATAACTTCCCCAGTACTGGTGGTCTCCACTGTTGTGGACATTATGTTGTGGATAAACTGTTGGGTGTCTCCATGTGACTTATCAATTGTAAAGCAGTGACAAAATCTGTGTAAAACTGAGAATTCATAAACACTTGACAGATCAACGTAGAATTTCTAGGAATGCAAAGTGTTCTTTGCTAGATGGCCACATGTAATTTATAGGCGAATTTGACTGTTCCCCCAAAATCCATCCATAAATGCTAGGTTGGTGGCAGATTTCCAAAGATTTCACTCCTAAATTCAGCCTTAAATGCTACCCCCTGCTCCTCTTAACCATCTCCTCACTATCAAATCATGAACAATGATGGTAACAATCACTTTCTGGTTGTGTTGTGCAATCTCTTGTTCTATAGTGCAGCTCCCTTCACGCTTCTTCTGTCGTTAGGACACCCTCCTGTTTCGTGCAGAGCCACTATCGCATAGCTCTACACACCAAGCAGTGTAGTTTATAGTCTCGTGCCTCCTTGCAGCTACCTAGAGTGCTAAGATTGTGCTACCATCATGTAGTCATTGGGTCAGATCCCCAATGTATGGCTTCAATCGGCTTCCATTTACTTTTCCTAGAAATGGATCTCAATTCAATTTCACAAGATGAACTGCTCCACCATCAGTAATCTCCTTGATGACATATGGCCCCAGCCAATGCGTCTGAAAATTTCCTGGAAACTTATCAAACTTACTATCACATAATAAAACTAAATCATTTACCTTGAAGGTGCGCAGTTTGATGTGCCGATCATGTCATGCCTTTTCGCGTTCCTTCTGAACCCGCTCATGGAATCTATCCAAAAAAATATCTTCCTCGAGTTCTGCTATCTGCGCGAGCCACTCTTCTAAGGCTCCATGGTCCTCCATTCCTATGAATGCCTCTATGCGTACACTAGGCACAATGTACTCCATAGGCATCACAATCTCTACGCCATAGACCAGCCTATAAGGTGTTTGACCAGTAAGCTTCTTACAAGTAGTTTTGTAAGCCCATAATACTATTGGTATGCGCACGTCCCAATCATTCCTCTGCACATTGCAAACTTTTGTCAGTGCATTCTCCAAAATCTTATTAAAAGCTTCAACCATCCCATTGGCCTGAGGATGATATGGCATACTCTTTTGGTGATAAACTTGGAATTATTCTATCAGCGCGTTGATCGTTTCATTGAGGAAATGAATACTACGATCACTCATCAAAATATTTAGGCAACTGAACCTAGTCAACACATATTCAAATAAGAACTTTACTACTGTTGCCCCTGTACAATCCTTCACAGGTTGTGCCTCCACCCATCTGGTCAGATACTCAGTCGCGATGATGATGTACCGCACACTTGTCTTCTTGCCTGGAGGTTGAATCAATCCTGCAAAATCAATTGCCCATTTTTCAAATGGCTGTAATGATACCTACGAATTCAAAGGCAGCTAATCCCTCTGCGATGGTCTGCTGGTTCTTTGACATGCATCACACGCCCTACAATATGATTTGGAATCCTTATGCAACGTTGGCCACCATAACCCAACGCGTAAAATCTTCTGTGTTGTTGCTTTTCCTGCAAAATGGCCTCTCGCAGCTCCTCCATGAACTTCAGCTAGGAAATTGTTTCTTCAAAATTAGGCACATAGCGGCTTAGTATCTCATCCAAACCCATCTTATACAAATGGTATGCTATAACATAAAATTTTGTCGCGCACACCACAAATTCCTTCTTCTGTTGACTAGTGTATCCTTCTAGAGCCATTCCTGTAGTCAAGAAGTGGATAATGTATACAAAGTGATTGTCGGCTACGTGCACTACAAAGGGTTGCACGTCAGGCAACCCTTCTTCTAAATTGGTAGGCTCCTCTCCTATTTTAATGCATGATCGATGATCTGGCCCTGCATTCAATTGCCCTAGATTCACAATTACTTCAAAATCATACTCCTGAAACAACAACAATCATCTGCATATTTCCCCCCCAACATAGGCTTGTTAACTAGATATTTTAATGTAGAATGGTCTGTATACATCTTAAAATGTCCGCTTAGTAGGTAATGTCTGAACTTCTAGAGCACATACACCATAACCAACCCTTCGCGCTCTGTCATTGAATAATTATTTTCAGCCTTAGACAACTTCCTGCTTGCAAATGCTATAGGGTGATCCAATTCTCCTTCTCTGGCCTGTGTCGGCACTACCCCAGCGCAATACATGAAGCATCCACATGCACATGAAATTCCTTCTTCCAATCCAGGAAGACTTGGATCAACGCGGTGACCATTTTCTCCTTCAATACATCCAGACTCCACTGGCATTCTTCATCCCAAGAGAATGTAGCGTCCTTCTTTAGTAGATTTTCCATCAACATGGTAATCTAGGCATAACTCTTGATGAACTTTCGATAGTATCCAGTATGACCCAGTGTTGGGCACAACTGTTTAACACTTCTTGGTGCCTCCAAATTAATTATAACTATGATCTTAGCAAGTTCCACCATTAATCCTTGTTTGCATACAACATGACCCAACAAGATTATGAAAGGGACGTAGAACAAACATTTCTTCAAGTTCAACGCGATCTGATGCCTTCAGCATGTATCCAACATCAAATGCAAACTAGCTACATGGTGCTTCACCAATCTAAACACTATCTAATCGTCAAAATATACCTCCAAAAATTTGTGAATGAAATCTTTGAATGTCGTAATGACTACATGTGAGAAGATTGTTGATGCATTTTTAAGCCCAAAGGGCATTGCCATATACTAAAAGCATCCCCACTCATTCGCGAAGGTCATCTTACTCCTGTCTTCTGGCACAATCTTAATTTGATGGTACCCAGAGAAATCATCAGTGAATGAATATGCTTCCTGTCCTCCAATATTGTCCAATACTTCATCCATGAATGGTGTAGGAAAAGGATCATGAACACAAGCATCATTGAGCTTCCTAAGATCTACACAAATATGTATCTCTCCCTTCTATTTCGATTGGGCTCACCCAATCAGACTCCTCTACTGGTTCAATAATACCTTCTTCTATCATCTTATCTAACTCCAAGTGGGCCTTTTCTTTATACTTGGTGTTAAGGCGATAAGGCCTTTTCTTAATCGGCTTCGCGTCTGGCTTCAAGGTAATCTTCATGACACCTAAGTCCCTTATTATTCCTTTCAAGTCTAATAACTTTGTAGGGAATAAATACTGATACTCGTGAAGTAACTTAGTGACCTTATCTACTGTGGTATCATCCCAATAGTCCCCAATCTTCGCAAACTTCGGCTCCGCTTCTGTGCCAATATTCACCTGTCTAGTATTTAGTGGTGCGATGATATCTAGATCCTCTATTTGTGGTCCCTCAACTTCACGCTGACCTTCTGCCTCTGGGATATTAATGTTCCTTGCATCCTCATCTTCTTATTCAGTAGTCACATTGTAGCACTCCAACGTGTGGCGCAGCTGGGTGGTCCAATCTGGTTGAATCAGATCCAAGGGGTCCTGTGGTATTATAAAGATCGTTGCCTTGACCTCTTGCAATGCCTCATCAATGCATTCGAATCCATCCTCAAAGTTGAATTTCAGCAAAAATCCCTGTCTCAATATATCCCACTCATCAATGTCATGATGGAGCTCTGTTTCTAAGTACCAATTCATTGTTATTACATCCAAAGTGTGACAGAATAAATGTACCCACTCAGGTTGTGGATCCGCTCCATAAACGTAAGTAATTTTCTCTAGGCGAACATGTGGATCATTCCTTCCATCATACTTCTCCATTAGCTGAAATTTTGGGTGATCAAACCACAATCTCATCATTTTTCTGTATTCGCGCCATCCATAAAAAATTTCTTGATGTGTACCCCACCATGCGGGCGTAGCACACATCGCCAAATCTAGTTCTTGGAAGCAATGCTTCTCAGGAAATTCCCTTTCAAATGCATCCAAAAATTTATCTACATCAATTAGACCATCATAATAAGGCAAACTTCGTACCTCCGACGATACATAATGCAACGATTTAGTCATCATGTTATAACGCAACGTAGATACTTCATGCAACCTATTCTTCTAGTGCTCCAACTCTTCATCTAAATATGATGTACAGGAACCTTCGTAGTCCCATGCAATGCGTCCATCAGCTGTCCGATTAACCCAATATTGATCTTGCACTATTATTTTATAGATCTAGTCTAGATCATCATCGCTTTCCTCATAATCACGGATCGGTTCAGTATAGTGCAGTCCTTCTGTAGGGTCCAAAGGCACTACTATGCAAACTATTTTCTTTCAAATGACATCGCTCCCTTCTTCAAATTGATTACCCCATTCATGTCAATAGTTGTATCGATCCCAAGGAGCAAGGGGTATGGATTGTTGTCATCCACGATCTCTATCACTTCAAAATCGGCCAATGCGCTCTCATGCTTGCAATATCTATTGTCACTCCCTGCAATCTTCCCATGGGGATAATCTTCTGTTGATTTGCCATCCTCAATTGAATCAGAAACCACTGCAGTGTAAGTCTCCTCATTTTCTCCCATGTCTGTTTAGGAAAAACATTTGCATCCGACCCAATATCTAGAATAACTTGGTCCATTTCATATTCTCCTATTTGCGTGGTGAGCCTCATCTCACACCTAGTTCTTGCCTTATGCTTACCAATTTTTCTGACTATGCAAGGTCCTTCAAGAGCATTTTCTTTACTGACACATTTATTTATCAACTCCTGTAATCCTTTCACAGCCTTTCTATCACGTAGAAACTTCATACAAGTCTTTAAGAATGTAGTAAGAATGGACGGGTTCATTTCTTTAGACAACTTATCCTGAATTCCTAAGGTAGAGGCCCCAATGTAGCTTTTATTTTCTTTCATGAACACTTCTTTTGCGTGCTCCAATTCAAACCCAACCTCTTTTTCTGTACCCTTGCAGACCCATTCACTTTCTTCAGGTCATTTTCCTTTATCCTCACCAATTGTCATTCCACTTCGGAGTATGATATTCACATTATTCAGCCCTCATCATCTGTAGGTTCTGGGTAGCTTGCTGAGGCTGTGCCCTCTTCTCCTACATATTAGCTATTAATGCAGGGCAATATTCTGTTGTGTGATTAATCTGAGTACAATATCGACACAACAGGCATGCTGGGCTCATACACTCTCATGTGTAGTGTTCTGGCACTCCACAATTGTAACAAATGACATGTCCCCGACCTTTACTAGGTCCTCCTCCACCTTGGCCCCATCCACGCCCCTGATATCCTCCATGTGCTCCCCCAATGCCTTGATCGGAAGGCCAATTTTCTGTCTACATTCGATACTCAGGTGTTCTCTCCATCATCAGGTCATAGCTATGGAAATTACGCTCATCGTGGCCCACCGATTTGCAGAAGTTGCAGAAGATCTATTGAGGTGTATGTACAAATTTTTGCAGCAAGTGGAAATTGTTTGTTACATGTTTTCCAGCTACCTGGCAGATAGCGCACCACAGCACGGGCCCTGTACGTGGCCCTGCTTGAGCTTCTGCCCTTGGAGGCATTAGCCCTCCTCCTGCAACATAATTCGCGAAGACAGGGCAGTGATCTGTATCATGTCCTTAGCTCTTACATTTCAGACACCAAATATCTTCGCGCACCTCTAGCCGAGCCACTCTATCTTTCTTCAGATTTTGGAACTCTAGGAAAAGATTATGCGACTCCGTGTGAATTTGTTGAACTCCCAAAGCAGTATCTTGAATTAGTGTCTCATGCAATCTCATCACAATTTCCAGGGCTTCCACCTGGGTCCCAATATTTTGTTGTGATAAAGAAACCCTTAGGTGAGGCAAGAGTGAAGCTAAAAACCATTCGCGATGCTGTCCATCCGTAAGATTCATGTTAGCTTCATGGATCTAGCATTTCAATCTCTGATTCGGCTCCCATGGTGTTTCACCAGGCCTCATCATGATTTCCTTGAATCCAACAACTGATTGTGACTCAGACTTGGGCCTATTGAATTCCTTATTCAGTGTGTTCTGAGTGTCCGTCAATGATTCCATCAGGTTATCAGTGCAATACTTACTGTACCATGTCAACGCATGATCTTGTAGAGTAGTAACCAATTGTGCTTTCTTCATATGATCATCTATAATATTATGGGTTTTCTATATGACCTTCGCAACGAACCAAAACTGGTCCCCGTCCTCATTTCCCAAGCCCTTGAAAATGAGAAACTTCATTGTATTCGACATATTGAACGGTGGCGGAGGTGGTGGCAGTGTGGGTGAAGGTGTATGTTGTGGAGGTGAAGGTGGAAGTGGTGTGGGTGGGTGAGGTATTCGCGGAAGCCCTTGCCTTATTAATTGGACAACGCTTTGTGGTGAAGCTTGTGCTGCTCCTTCGTCTTCACTCAAAGGAGGCTCAATCAACGGACTATATTCAGGGCCCGCTCTCCCTCTATCCCTAAATAACTTTCCACTTCACGTAGCTCCAAACGTCAAGGTAATGGCATAACCCACTTTTTGCACAAGTGAATTTTAATCCAAGTATTCAAATATCGTAAATACTTACCTCGCGGTCCCTTAAATAAGCACCACTCTGCTTCGCTATAGTTGATTGAGGTATCAACTGTGAATTCTGTCACAAATCCTCCTATGACGCGATCAAGCCAGTGATCGACAACGCGTGATCTTACCTTCAGAGACTTCCAATCTATGCACTAGCTCCAAGTTCCACACTATTGGACCATCAAGCCTCCACCTTCCTTGTCTGTCTTCCAATTTAGAAATCCACTCGTATAGTTTGATTGGGAAGGAACAGAAGAAAATTTCATGTATTTCTATGTATAGATATCTATCCAATCGTTTTGTTTTTTTTTTTTTTTTTTTTTTTTTTTTTTCATTCAGGTGTGAATTTTTGTTTTCTTGCACCGCGAATTCATGGACCTTTCTATCCAACCACTCCTCAATTTCCTTCTTCGTTGGATTCCAATGATGCAACATCACACATCTCTTTATGCAGATCCCAGTCCCAACAACAGAACCATTTTTTGGCTTAGTGGGTCTTGACCGAGGTTCAGAGTTAGTTTTTCCAAACAAATCTGTACACTAATGGCCCTTTCGGCATCAATCCATGGAGCGTGGACTAAAGTCTCACCCGAAGCAGTATGGGGGGATGCTGGAACCAAGTTTCTGCACCTAGAGATGAGTGTGATGTCGTTTTATGCCCTAAATTTTCCTTCACGCAGATCGATAAGCCTTTAGGGCTTATCAATATAACTACCCTTAATCAACTTCTATACCTCCACGAACGTTCACGATGGTCTTTCGTGGACCCTAAATAGGTGAATCAACCACTTACGCATCTATGTGATTACTCTTAATCCCATATTTACCCATATCGGTTTAAGTGTTTGATAACTTTAACATGCAACAAGATTCTTTGCATAAATAATTACTATTACTTGTGTTCATATGACAATATAAATCATGTAAAGTCGCGCATCAATACAATATTAATTCATAAACCCATTATTCATCATAACATAATAGCACATTCATTCATAATAGAAGTAAATAGACAAACACGGGAATTTCTAGAATAATCTCTTTATTAATATTTCAGTTATGCCTACAGACTTAAGACTTCCCTGCGCACTCAGTTGCAAGGGTCTATGCACTCAGCTACAGACTCTACTCTAGGCCTCTGCGCACACAGTTGCAAAGCCTCTCTTCTACTCTAATAATTCTTCGCTCTTTATTCTATTTACCCATTAAATTCATCTTCATCATCAATCTTTATGCCTTAGACTCGCTAAGACTCTCCTACTTATACAATCCCATGGTCCGCAGACCATGGGTAGATTTATAAAAGCCGACACATCTTACATAAAAGAAGGGTGAAACCGTTTATGAAACTTTACTTTCTACGTGCTCCACAACCACAACTTGTAGAGACTTTACATTTTATACAACAAAACTTGGGCTTTTGCCACAAAATTAATGCTAGGGGAGCCTATCCGAAGACAGCAAAAACAGCTAACGCAAAAAAACATAGAATATAAAATGTGAAGTATCAGTCTTAGATGCAACTATCTGGAGCTCATGAACTAATTGTTCCAATTTTTCAAACTAGAGCCAAATCTCTTATTCTTGTGGTAATAAATTCAATCCTTGATAGTCAAAGCTTGGAATGGAGGTCCTAAATTTTTTCACATCAAATACAGTATCTGAGAATTAGTTACTAACTTGGACCTAAACGGAGTTTTCTAAAACTTAATATCAAACTGTATATAATCTATGGACTCAACTTTTTTGATGGTACCTGATTTTTTTGGAGATTTTCTTTTTTTGAACAACTTCTGTGGACTTGATAAGATCTCTAGTGGATTTGGATACGGGTTCCTCTATGTGTAGACTCCCCTATGAGCTAGAAATTCCCCAGTAGAATCACTTTAAATCTCAACAATGGAATCACTAGAGAAAAATCTTGTAGCCAAAAATTGATGTTCAAATCCTTGTTTTCTCTTAGAGATTTGATTTAAATAATCAAATCATTCGGGGAGAATATATCTTTCGTTCCCTGACAACGCTGCCAAAATGTTATCGCTTAGGAAAAACCCCAGTTGTAGAGGGAAAAAACTAAGGTAACCTCTAAACACTTTGGATCGAAAGTCGACCCTTCAATCTGGAGAGCGATCTCTCCTTAAAACTCTACTATTCATTGTCACTTAGCAGTAGGTAATTTAGCTCATTGGCTAGATTTAGTTGGTAAGACATGAAATTTGTTTGGAAGGAAGATGGACAGGGACCCTTGGGCATGGATCATTTGACATAAAATTGATAGTATATGATATATAAACAAGTTTAACAGAGGCAAGATAGCTTTAGGTTTCTTATAAAAATCATCATCAAGTTATGAAAGAAGATAGTTGGGAGTAAACATAAAAAACAGAGCAACCATATGATTTTTGTGATTGACATTTAAGTTTAAAAACATATGAGAAATTTGGAAAATGTAAATATGAGCTTTCAGATAGAATTCAAATTTAATTACTTATGTCCAAATACAGAAGACTTATGGATCAAAGTTATGTCTTAGAAGGAAAAATATACACTAGAAACACTAACAATAAACTTATCACACATGAATCTCTGAAAATTGTACAAGTAACATTTTTCACAACAAATTATATTAATATCAAAGGTATACACAATACACACGGTTTCTGGAAAATATCCAACCCTCTATCTATCTTTTAGAATTTCTTTATAACCAAAATATTTACAACAAACTTGAGAAATTAAAGAAAGTTTAACTGTAGTCTAATTTTGGAAAATAAATCATATTTTTATGCTAATTAATATACATTTATAAAAATAAGTGTTGGTTCAATGTCTCTTCATGATATATGATTAAACACTGATATAAAAAATGAACTATACCTAAAAAACTGCTAAGAGACATTGAAATTTGATTGCTGATTTTCTGTCACCAAATGTGGAAAATAGCCTATTTTATGCCTTGAAAGTATTCTAAAAATAATCGTTCTTTAGACTTTGGAGCTAATATCATAAATAAATAACCTCAGCTTGAAACGATTCCAAGTCTGCACGCTGACAAAATAACCACCATTGTATATTAGAGTGAAACTGGAACAACCACTGACAAAATAATTGCTAGCGCTTGGTGCAAAATAGAAAAGACTAGCACTGGAAAAACAATTATCAACACTCTGTGCAAAATTACAAGGAAAAATGCTAACAAAATAATGGCCACTTGTTTTAATCAATCACTTTTTAATTGTTATGCTACTCATAGTAACAGGTCCACCTCATTCGTTAGAGCAAGCTTCTTTTCGTTAGTTTTTCTAGGCTTGGCCTTCGGTCCCACTTCTACTTACGTTTTTGCTTTTGTGCCTTGGAGCTGGAACCCCTTTATTTATTTATCACCAATCTTTCATTGGTGAATCATCTATTTGAATTACCTCCTCAGCTAGGGAAGGGTTTTGTTTTAATTTGAAACCTAGTCGAAGTTTATTCATATGCCTAGTATGAGGTTTCTGAAACCCATATAGTTTAGATAATGTGGGTTATTTCTCTCCTTCTTCTTGTGTTATGTTGTCCACCCCTATTTTTCTAGGTGCCTCCTCTGCATCTTTTGGCGTTTGACTCACAAGAACTGGTTCAAGAACCTCTAATGTTTTAGATGGCTCAAAATCTCGAGGAGGGGATGACACTTCCTTTATAATTTCCCTCCTGGTTTTTCTTTTATATATGTTTCCTAAAGGTGGCACAAGAACACATGTTTCAGGAGGTGTAACCCTACCCCTATCTCTAGTTTCAATGGTAGAAGAGGAGGTATCCCATACAAGCTTATAGGTCTTTTGCAGGTCAATATGTATTTTTTATTTTGATGGCTGGAGAGTTAGGGTTTCCTGCTGTACATAAACCTCCAAAGAACAAAAAATTATCCCAATTCCTATTCAAATTCCTTAAATGGTCTACCACTAATCACTTAATTAGGCCTTTTTGATACACAACAGACTTGGGCTTAGTTCGAACCTTGGCTAAATATTTTTTAAACTCATTAAGAAGAAAAAAGGCACATTGATACATATATGGCCAGAGAGGTGCATTAAAAGTTTGAAGTGGTATATACCAAGTCTATGATAGCACCCTTCACAGGTATAATACTTATGTATGATGATCAATGTTTCATACCATTTCTTTTTTAACTAGGATCTTTGTACACACGATCACCACAACTCATTTTTATGCTTTTCCTTAAGGGAAAAAGGAATATCAATGCCAACAAGGATTATGTTCTTGAAACAATGTTCCCCATCAATTGGTATCCCAATTTTTTTTTTCTTCGTAACTGAGAACGAAAGTTCAACGATTCTTACATTTTCACCACAAAAAATTTAAACAAACCCTATGCCACACCATTGTGATACCCATCATGTCTAAAGAAAAATTGCTCTGAAACGGCTTGTTGACACTGTTCTTGGAGTTTTGGGAAGACCTCGTGAATCTCAGGGCCTTCCAGTTCTCCTCTTTACACACGACCACTCTTCCCCATTGCTCTCAACAACTGTCCACAAAAACTGCAACGAATACTGAAACAACAACACTAATATTTGAAACAAACGAAATGCAGTGAAATCGTTAAGTGTGATAAAAACAAATCTACATGTTATTCGGTGACAAGATCTAGGTTACATCGTTATTATTACTTTGTCAATCAACTATAAGGAAATAGTGATGAATAAACAATGTTTTTACATCAAATTGATTTCTATTACACGTCGTTGACATTGGTTTTTTCAGCGCCAACTTTTAGTACACATTTGGCCATACATCATTTTTATATTGTTAGTGCTCGCTTGTTAGCAAACCATCATTTTTATCGACATTTGATTCGTCAACACTTGTGTTACAATTTTTTAAAATAGCGTTGACAAAATAAATGTCAGCACCACGAAAATTTCCATAATTTTTTTTTTGAAATGTCTTAACCCTAGACCAAATTTGTGATAACAAAATGGAAGGATGGGGAAATGATGATTCTCTACTTCTTTGTAGTGTAATTCCATAGAGACTTATGTTGTTGATTTAATGTGGTTATGGAAATGGTCATAGTGTTGTTGTAAGGAATTTTTTAGGAATTTACATCCATAGGATTTTCATAACCTTGTAAGTGATAGGGTTGAAGGTTGAGGTAGAGGGAAATATGTCTTAAAACCAAGAATCCATGGGGGTAAACATAGAGTTTCTTTGGCTAGCCTATGCTAAACCATTGTAGGAGAATTGGGATAAACTTAAAGGACTATTTGGTAGATAAGGGGAGCCCATTCTTGGTGTTATGCAGGTTGAGGGGGAAGAGTGTTGGTTAATTAAGATAACTAAAGAAGTATTCCTTGCTTGTGAGAGTTTCTGGGTTATGGGCTAACTAAGAGGACTTAGAGCCAAGCCTTAGAACTTCATTCATGGATTCATAGCCTCATCTTGAGGGTGGCCTCTACTATAAAAATATTAAGTGTAATAGACAAGCTAAGGCTAGGAGGAATGTCCTTCATTTACAACCAGTTGGAGTATCATTTTCCTAGAAAGATAAGAATTTGTAGCTATGTTATGAATTATATGATTTTGATGTTTCCTATCTTCTTTTTATTATTTCAAGTGTTCTCAATTCTGTGTTTATAGCTTTGATTTACGTAATCATAGATGAAATCATTGCAGGACTACTTTCATGTGTTAAGGTCAAGAATTGAATGTATAATGTTGTTGTAGCTTTGCTTCCATTGTTGAATTCTAAATTTAGATAATGATTTTCATTTACATTGAGTATTGGAGTAAATTTTGTGGCACCTGGTAGCCTTAACAATGCACAAATATCATTGGATATATGACAATATGATATCAAAGCCACTAGTTACAATTCCAAGACTATATGGCTAGGATTTAGATTCAAAAGGGGGAATTACAATTTGGATGTGAGGTGTTTGACATAATACATCGTTGAGAATAATTTGGGGAAAATACAGATTGTAGGTTATGTGTTTTATAAAATGCTAACGAAGAGAAATTTATGAAGCCATAATAGATAAATTTAGGTCTTTAAAATTCCATATGGCATTCTTTGCCAAAGTGTACGTGTTGGTATGGAGGCACCATAGATGAATTTGTAATTACATAAATCAACTCTATGATGGGAAAATGTGAATGTAATGAGAACATTCCCAAATTATAATAAAGATAGAAGTTTGAATTGTCAGTAATATTGTTGGAATTTATTCTAAAGGACATGTTTTAGATTACCTCAATCATAGAAATAAGTAGCCATGGAATGGTGATCATTAATTTTCTTCAAAATCCATTTGATCTTTAGCTTGCAAAGCTTGAGAGACTCCACAAGGTATTTTTTCGGGGAGAATATTTAACTTGTTTAAAGACAATAATAGACTATGGGGATAAATTAGACGTATGAAGTCCACAAGTGCCTCAACAAATTTCAACATAAATTGAAAGTTCAATTTGAAAGGTTGAAGTTTGAAAAAGTCCCAATGGATTCTAAACAAGTTTAAAAGTTTGAAGTTTGAGAAATCCTTGTGGCTTTCAGATGAGTTCAAAAGTTCAAAGTTTAAAATACTAACATTAGGTTGTTAATATAAAATAATTCTAATGGTTATTAAAATTATTATTATTTATTGTTTTCTTTTATGGAAATAATTTAAATTAGGTAAATATATAAATAAATAAACTAATGGTTAGTCTTAAAAAATAGATTTATTTAATTATATACAATTATATATATACATATAATTTAATTAAAATAATAATATTAGGTTGTTAGGATAACAATAAATAAATAATTTTAATGGTAAGTTTAAATCGGTGATATATTCATATATTAAATTATTTACTAAATATATATATATAGATTTGTGAACTAGTAGATCAATCCAAGTAGCCCAATGATGAATATGAATTTTCAATTATGTTCTAAGGATGCATCATGATTTTGAATTTGTAAATAACCTACAAAACAACTTGCTTCAATCATTTAACCAATGTAATCTAGAACAAAAGAGACAAGAATAGTAAATGCATAAATAAGAGATGCAAGTGAAAAGACATTCAAATGACATAAATAAATTATATAAGAGGGCTCTGAGGCTCCTGGGATGGCCAAGTCCAAGTAAACTCAGATTCCCATGAAGGAAACGAAGCTTTAGAAGCTAAAAATGGTGCCAAACTTCATTATTTGAATCAATCCAAGTACATCCCCACTAGAAATGAAAGTGGTGCCGCTAAAAAACAAGTTTTCTCCACAAGAAGACTAAGAAATACATGCCCTTAGAGGAAAATTCGAATTGGTATTTATACAAGTTGATGGGGAAGCATTCTCCTTGAAAGGAGGAAACTTTTCCCTCCAAAATCCCTCAAATTGTAGATCTGATTCCCAACACTAGGAATCTACATTAAATGATAGGGAACACATTCCTAGATTTTCTCAATCACTGGAGCTCAAGAAGTTGTGAATGATTTCATGATATTTTGTTCATTTGTTATCAAGTACTGATTCTCCTGTAACAAGGAGCAAATCCCTATATTATCTCTTCCTCCAAATCTTCATAATCTGCCCAATATTCTACAAAAATAAATAATATTAGGCAAAAATATGCAATTATCTCTAAACCTTCCTAATGAACATATTAAATCTAAAAAATATGTGACACAATGCACAAAAGAGAGATTTAATGTGTTAAGTATGGTCAGATGGGCCTTAATTTATGTCTAATTTGGAAGCCTGCCATACCCCCTACTAAAAGTGTTGGTCATCCTCTGAGCAACTTAATCACCTAATTGTGCCTCATTCATGGCCCATGTGGCCTCTTTAACATCCCAAGAAACCTAAAAAGGAATTTTGGCACATATTATTTTTCTCCATCCTCTTCCTCTTATTCTCCAGATCCTTCTTCTGTAGATCCATCATTTTCTCCAAGTTCTAATTAGGCTTATGCTTGTGTCTTAAGAAAAATATCCCCATTAATGTCCACAATGTTTTTCCATGATACAATTTTTCGAACATTATCCACAACATATGTGATAATTAGCATCCTTTATGAGTGCATGTACTCTCTTCAATTGAAGCTACCGCTACCCATGATTTGTCACTCTAATTTTCCAAGGTTTGGAAAACCAATACTCCCAATCTTCTACAGGGGTAAAAGAGTAGTTTTATCCATACTAGTTAGTAGTTAGAGGAAGGAAAACTTCAAACTCAACTCGAAAACCCATTTCCTTTCTTATCTTGCTTAACTCAAAAGAAAGATTCTCATTTAATTTTTTTATTCTCAAACTGCTATCAGAATTTTGGTTGAAGGAATGAGAGGTTTTGTTGGTTTCTTGTCCACATATGGCAGTGAAAAATGTGTACTTACCCTTCTCTTAGATGTAACTCTTCAAATCTAGGGAAAAGTTTCTCAAAATCAAACTTTTTGCAGCTCTCTGGACTTTCTTGTAGCACACTATCTTCTCCTGTAGTAAATTTGTTTCTCTTATAGCACACAATCTGTCTCTCCTGTAGCAAACTTGCTTCTCCTATAACAACCCTATTTCTCCTATAGAAGTTATGCCCGATCCTATATCACCTACAAATCAACTATGTATCTCTTTTTTAGCACCCTAGGCAGCCCCTGGTAGCATCTAGCTCTACCTTCGATGCCATCATGAGCCTCTCTAACTGTTTTAGGAATGATCACCGATACAGCTAAAGTTGAGCCTTATTATTTTATTTATTTATTTGGTAGTGGGATCAGTGCGCTTGGTGATTTGGTCCTCATTCCTCATAATTATCACTTCCCCACTTTGACTTCTCCACGTTGCATGGATATTTGAGTAAACTGCAGTCTTACTAGCTGAGGGTGGCCAATTTTATTGGCCACCTTCAACCTATAAAACCTTTTATTGTGTGCATTAAAAACAATATTTTTTAACCATAATATGCTCAACAGGAGAGGTGAATAACAATGCATACATGTGTCTACTTGTGATATTCAATTTTTGGAGATGGTTGCATGCTAGAGCTAGTCCTCATAACATGATGATCTTGAAGATGTTGATTTCCTTTTCTTGCTTCTACACAGATCTTCATAGATTGATGATTCTTTGACTGATAAAAATGTTGTGTATGCAGGTTTCTTCCCAGTGTCCAATATGTTGTTGGTGGAGTGGATGTATTACTTCCTAAGGAGGGTGTGCCCCTTCTCAACTTCAAAAATGGCTTCATGATACTCAAGGTAGCTGGATATTTTGCTTTGTGGGTGAAAAAAGAATTGATGTTGAGTTATGATGTAACTGTACAAGATGCCACAGGAGGAATCTCCTTCCTATAACAGTCACTTCATTCCTCTTTTGAGACCTCATATTGCATATAATATTGAGGGAAAGTCATAAAAGGTATAAGGGAAAGGTTAAAATAATCAGGAAGTGGTGTAGGTGGTGGAAAAATTGAAAGCAGAGCTTTTCTGTGTTTTTTATGTATGGTAGAGTGGAAATTGAAGCTGAATTTTGGTTAGATGGAGTGGAGGGGTGATGAAAGTGATTTTGGTGGAAATATATCAACATTTCCTAAAGAAGGCATGACCTTTTAGTCTCTTTCTCCAATTGAATCTACCTCCTGTAGCATTTTGGGTTGCCCCTGTAGCATTTTAGGACAATCTCCTGTAGCAAAATTGTTTTATCCATATCTCTCAAACAATAGACTAGATTGACTTGAATTTTTTTGAGCATGTTTCCATAATCCTAATGCACCTCCCCATAAAAAATATTGGCCAATGGATGCACAAATCTCAAGATAAATTAAAAATAGTTGTAGGTGATGGATGCCAATTTATCGAAAAGTGTGCACTAGAATTTGTTGAAATTGCTTGAGCATGTTACCATCATCCATACATAATGAAATGGATGCAAGATTTTTTAGATATGGTAAAAAAAAAGTATGCCCTGTCTATTTTTGCCTCCTATAGCAAAACATAACCCTCGTGTAGAATTTTAGGACAATGATGAAAATTAATGGGAAATGTTTGGAAATGATGGGTGGATGTTGGAAATGGATGAAGCTGATGGATTGACATTGCCTTGGTCCTGTTGGGGAATCTGAGCAAAGGAGGATAAATCCCAAGTTTGACTTCCTTTGACTAGATTTTTTACCGACTTTTTCTTTTGGTGCTAACTTATTTTTGTTGCTTGAAAAAGTTGGAGAGCACCTGCATTCATCAGAGAGAGATACATGGAGAAAATAATGTTTTTCATTTTTTTCTTTTAGGCCTACTAGCTGCCTCAATGAGGTTTTCAACTAGTAGGTTTGCCTAGGCATCTCAAAGGAGGTTTTCACTCAAGATATTTTCTATTTCTCTATTTCTCTGTTTTTCCAACCCATTGATCGCCTCATGGAGATTTTCAATCAATGAGCCAATATCAGGTGCCTCAAAAGAGGTTTTCACTTGATATTTTATTATTTTCCTCTTTTTTTTTCTTTTTTTTTTTCCATTTTACTTGTCTATCCTACTCTACTTGATAAAGACAAATTTTCTTTCAAGTATAAGAATACATCCAAGGGAGCCATGTGTAGTTCAATCTGATGGATAAAATTATGTGTAGGCTCTAAATATATGCTTTGACATGTACTTGAATGTGAGAGACCAACTGCTTTGATTGAGATGAGTTCAAGAATTATTGAATAAGAGTGTGTTGTTGCAACTTAATGATTGTCTGGAACCATATTTTAATATAGTTGTGATGCCCCTGGTCCACTTACACATTAGGATCTCTTTTTGTGTCCTCCTCTACCATGATATTCAAATATTCCTCTTTTTGTTGATTGTTCTCTTGAACACATGGAGGATTTGATGGTAAACATGAGGGAACTTCCTCAATATCTGATTCTTATGTCTGTTCTTCATAAACTGCAGCCCACGATTCATTGGTCTTCTCATTTAAATCTTTTTTTCTTAATGTTGTCCTTCAATGACATCAAGAGAATATTTTGTTTTGCAATACTCTTCCTGAGCTAAGATGAATACCATTTAGATCAAGAGGAGATGTTAGGAAGTGTTGTACCTCAACATTGTAAGTGGGTTGAGCCACTTCCTTGTGTGAGTTTGGAAATGGTGGTACAAGTAGTTGAGTGGGAGTGAATCTTTGAGATGGATGTTGTTGGGATTGTGGTTGTGGTGGAGGTGGATGGTAGGGATATCATGGAGTTGGGTATGGAGGATATTGTGGATTTCTTTCATAAATTCCTTGTCAACCTTGTTGCTAAGATTGGTTTTGGGGTTGAGATGGCCAAGGTTGCTAAGGAAAGAGTGTGTTCCAATTACTTTGATATGGATGTGTATAAGATTGAAATTGTGAATTAGGTCCTTGAATCATTTCAGGTTGACTAGGCTACCATGGTATTCTTGTAGCTACATAACATAGCTTCTTTGGTGATTGACTTGCTCCATTGTCCTCTTGGTAAACTTCCTTCAACCTTGGTAATGATGGGAAATATTTAATTGAGAATGTGATTCTGCATGGAAAACACAAATATCAACATCTTCTTTTTTCTCATCTTGAATTCTTAACATTTATACTTGTTCACTTAGATTGCTAAGAATTTCTGTTTTAAAGTTATCAAACAAATTTCCAAGTTCAACTCGACTTACCAATATTGATGTTGATTTACTTACTCTTATCCTTCCTATTGATACGCACTTGCATGTTTTAAAAATTTATTCAAATGATAATTGGTGTACATCACCTCTACTCATGAGATCAAGGAGTTCAATCCACTCATCCCTAATTTTTCTAAGTAAGAGGGTTTTTAGTGTGCCAAATCCTAAATGATGCAATTTTCCCTCTTAAAATTATACATAAATATCTCTATTAGATTATCAAGGCTCTAATCTTTTTGCTGAGTCATTCTAAAGATTCTTCTTTAAGATTAAGATATTTATATTTTTCTAGAAATATCTTTTGCATATCATTCCATGATCTTATTGAATTAGTCCCTAAAATCATGAACCATTTAACAACTCTATCCTTCAATGTTGTCGGAAACAGTCTCAACTTTTGAGTGTTTAATAAGTAAAGATAAGATCTACAAAGGATTTCAAATTCAAAGAGAAAGGTTTTCAGATCCTTTGACCTCATACCATGGAAGTTGGGAAGGAAAGATGGAGGGATGCGCTTCATATGGACATTGATATCAATATCTTGAATGGGAAATCCAAGAGGATCTTCCTCATTGTCATCATCTCCATCTATTTCTTCTACCTTCTCTGCCACCTCTTCTTCTTCTACCTACAAAAGTGGATGGTGATGTGGCTCTTACTGCACCATGTGATCAAATGGGGGGTTATGGTATTGATTTATTTTATTTTATTTTTTAATGAAAATGTTAATGTAATGAAATTTTTTGTTTTTGAAATGAAAGATTCATGATGCAATTTTTTTGTGTTCTTGAAGAACATAAAATAAGTGAATCAACTAGGGAAGAAAACAATGCATACTTTGACACCTCCCCTACCACAGAGCCAAAAAGTGATGACCCCAGTATTGTAACAAGAATGTTGCAACTCCTAAGGCTACCAACTTAAATTATCAACTTGGGGTTTGTACAAACTGAAGAGGTGTTGACACTATATGTGCAGCATACAATGTGTCTTTCTTTCGTTGATATGATGTAATGGAGTGAATTTCATGAAATCAAAGCCTAAATTAATTGCAGAAATGGAAATGTTACTCTATTTCCAAGAAATGGAAATGCTACTTGCTCAGATGTAAACACTAATACTAATTGCAAGAAGGCAAAGGTTATGGTTGTAGGAATGAAAATTACTTGTCTATTTGCAAAATTCAAACCTTGTTCTACTTGCAACAATGTGAATCATTAGTCTACTTGCAGAATGTGAAAAGTTGCTTTGAAATTAAACTAATCTTATGCAAGAACAACAATTTGTAATTGAAATCCTAAGAGCATGAATTCAAAGAAATGGGCGTAATCTTATTTGTAAAAATGAAAGTCCTAAGTGGTGTTTATTCTTCCATAATCATGGATTTCGAGCCTAGGAGTTATTATTCAAGCCTAAGAGACAAAAACCAAGCTTTTGGAGCAAATTTGGTCAAGTTTAAATGTGCTACAAGAGGTCTTGTTTTGCTACAGGAGGAGATATGTTATCAAATGCCCAAGTAAATCAAATGAAAATGGGATGAGAATTTTTTTATTAATTAGGATGTCTTTGGACTCTATTCCAAGAGGAATCACTCCAAAATACCATTGTTAAGACGTGCTAAAAAATAGTAGAAAATTACTACTCTAAAAACTGGAAATTCAAGAACTAGTGAGCTAGTTAACCTACCAAATCCCTTGCCTAATCAAGTGAAAATGATATGGGGTGAATTTTGTTATTAAATTTAATGTTTTTATGACCCAATAAAATTTTAATCAACTCAAATGAAGCTCATTAACACGTTCTAAAAAATAGCATAAAATTACTACTATTTTGCTACAAGGGATTTCCAGAAATTCTAGATTTGTGAACTAGTAGACCAATCCAAGTAGCCCAAGGATGAATATGACTTTTCAAAGTTGTTATAAGTATTAATCATGCTTTTTAATTTGTAAATAACATGAAAAATAACTCACTTCAATCATTTAACCAATGCAACCTACAACAAAAGATACATGAATAGTAAATGCATAAATAAGAGATGCTAGTGAAAATGACACTCAAAGGACATAAAGCAATTATACAAGAGTGATTTGAGACTCTTGGGATGGCCAAGCACAAGGAAAATCATAGTCCTATGAAGGAAACCAAGTTTTAGAAGCTAAAAATGACACCAAACTTCATTACTTGAAGCAATCCAAGTACATCCCTGATAGAAATGAAAGTGGAGCTGCTAAAAAACAAGTTTTTTCGACAATAAGGCTAATAAATACATGCCCCTAGAGGAAAATTCGAATTGATACTTATACAAATTTATGGGGAATAATTCTTTGTGAAAGGAAGAATATTTTCCCTCCAAAATCCCTCAAATAATGGATCTAGTTCAAAACACTAGGAATCTGCATTAAATGGCAGGGAACACATTCCTAGATTTTCTCAATCACTGGAGCTCCATAATTTGTCAAAGATTTCATGATATTTTGTTCATATATTATCAAATATTGATACTCTTGTAGCAGGGAACATGTCCCTAGATTATTTCATCCTCCAAATCTTCATCATCTGCCTAATATTGTCACAATATTCTACAAAAATAAATAATATTAGGCACAAATATGAAATTATATCAAAACCTTCCTAAAGAACATATTAAAGCTAAAGATTATGTCATCTAATGCAAAAAAGAGAGGTTTAATGTGATGAAGGATGGTCAGATGGGCCTTAATTCATGTCTAATTTTGAGGCCCAACAAAATCCCCAAATATTTTAGAGGATTTGATGAAGGTTTTAAAGGAAAGCCAAAAATCGAGACTACATTAATTATATTTAAAAAAAAATATTGATTGAGTTGCATTGAAAACAATATGTCAAATACAGTCTAAATAACATAGTCATACCTACCACTAGGTAAAGAAATTTCATTTGTATTCATTATCATCCATGATACATGGTGGCTCCATTGTTGAGATGTCTTTCACTAAGTCCTAGGCAAGTGGGCATACATGCAATGAATGATAATTGCTTGATGAACAATTAATGCATTTGATTTTGCTCTAAAGCCACCTAACTTGTTAACTTGGACATTTGTTTTTTGTATCTAGTTGCATATTTTTTACATAAATAGTGCATTAGATATATGTGGCCAAAGCTTCAAAGTATGGTGGATACACTTGTGGAAGCCTATATTTAGAGGTGTTTCCTCTATGATTTTCCTATGCATTAAATTGATTTTGGTCACAACCACCAATGCTTGTCTTTGGAACTGTGCACTGCCTAACAACAATGGTGGGTGGTGAAATCCTATTTGTCCCCATTTTAATATTTCTATGAATATTTTCTTCAAGATGGCCTAGCACCCTACCAAACATTATGCTTGCTCTTTTTAAAGGTGCACAAATCTAACTGAAAAATGTAGGGTATATTGTTCTTCTTAAATAATGGTTCCTTTTGTTTTTTCATTTGATTTTGTTTCTTTATGTGAAGTAAGGGGGATTGAGATTCACTATCACATAAAAAAATGTAATGGGGTATCGCGTATATTTTCTTATACAAGGGGAGTGAGTTTCATCATCACTTAATGAAAAGTAATGGCGTATTAGGTATAATTTATCAGGTAGGTGAAGTTACATTCACCATCGCATAATGAAATATAATGGGGCATTAGGTAGATTTTCTTAATAATTTATTTGCTCTCTCTTATCTTGAATTGTTTCTTTAATATTGATTCATGCATGGACATTGAATTATCGTCTATTCTCTAATATCTTTGTCGAAAAGGCATCAATAGCATAAAGAAATTATTGCTAAAGGAATTGACTGAAAACCATGAGGGAATTCAGCTATTATATATGCATATGTGTGTGCGTGTGTGTGTCTATATATATATATATATATATATATATGTATATATATATATATATATATCTATATATATATATATATATATATATATATATATATAGATAGTAGTGAATTATGGAGAGAGACATCATAATTAAATGTCATTAGCTGCAAAGGATGGTAATTTCAAAGCTCAAGATATAATGGCTTGCAAGTTAGAGCACCATGTTTATGTTGTTTATTTTGTAGGCAAAATTAATAGCATTTCCCTCAATTACCTATGTTATTTTGACGCCAACTTATTCTCGACTATAAAAGTAATTTCATTCTTTTATAAGTAAATATCTCTTTCAACAATTTAAATTCTTTTGCATATATCCACGTGGTTGCCTTATCTCCTAATGCAAAAATGTTTATATATTTTAAGAGTTCTATTGGGGTTGAATGAAAATTAATAAAGTAGAGTTATATTGGCATTAGTCTCTAATATTTATACTAGAGGGGTGTCAACAACACAAGTATAACATACTTAAAATCAACCCCACTGTGATGCAATTCGATAAGAGCTCCTTGATAATGCCCAATAACGAATTAGCCAAATTTTGCATGGAACTCATGAGTGAAAATGCTTTTTTGAATTGATGTATACCATGGATTCCATGGTGGAAGTGAGGCCCTTCATGTGTGGAAACATTAGTTCAAACAATTTGATCCAACCTAGCTAGTCATAAAGCTATAAGAATAAAATGATTATAAAAATATTAAAAATTTTGCTATGAGACCATGTTACTTTAATTCACTAGATGTGTTAAATGCTATATGTTTTTTTTTTTTTTTGGTCAAATAAGAGGGGAGCCTTCTATTAACCACAAGAAATATTACATATGTTACATGGCTTTACAATGTAAGGACCAACAAGGGCTATCCCTATGAAGGGTAATCAACTACACAACCCGAAATAAACCCAAAACCCTCAACCTGAGGCTTACAAAATAAGTCTCCATCCATGATCCCGTGAGATTCGACGATCATGACATTGTCGTCTCGGCAACATGCGCCCCTTTTACTCGGTTCACGAACCCAATAAGGATTGTGAGCCAATGTTTTATAAATGTTTGGGTCTGGTTTGAAACTTAAGCTCCGATCACTTTTAGAACCTGAAAACCATATGAAAAAGTCCCTGTTGATTTGACAATCCTCTAAGATATCGGAACGGAAACCTGCACGGTCTTTACTTTCCATTTCGGACCCGATGAGGATTGTAAAATTCTAATCTAAAAAACATCGGGTCTGCTTTGGTGGTTAACCTTCGATTACTTTTCCACCCGATGGCCATTCGATTACAAAGGCTGTCAAGATCTGCGGCCGACAACCTACCAAGTGGCCTGTTATTTACCAAGTGCCTCTCCCCTGTGGAAAGCTTTGTTTTAAGCATTTTTCTTCTCCCTTTTTTTCCTTTTTTTTTTGGAAATCAATGATTAAGAATGACTTAAACTTCTGTTTTCTGCTGCATCCACTAGTCTTCCTTCTTGTTCAGTCCTAAAAGTTTGTAAGTTTTCCATGTCTTTGTCTACCTGTCTTTGAAAATCCTCACATAATTTCCCCGAGGGTGTCGAATCCCATGCATACCTGCTGTAACTTTCTTTGCAAAACACTCCTTCATTCGCCAGATGATTAGCTAGCATATTGGCTTTTCTTTGCAGATGAACAAAGTTGGTTGTTCTCAGGATTTGTAGATGGGAATGAATGCACTGAAAGACCTGCAAAATTCGCCAATGTTTTGATACTTTTCCAGGTTCTTTTCTATTACAGATCTTCTTGGCCGCATTATTAACCAATTTTGAGTCTACTTCAATGATGGCATTATGATAATTTGACTTGATTAGTATTTCCAAGAACTGCTCTAAGGCCATGAGCTCTACCATGTTATTTGTGCCAGTTCCCAGATGACTATGAAAGATGTCCTTTATGCACCCCCACTCATCTCTAATGACCCCACCAAAACCAACCATCCCTAGGTTACCTTTAGAGGCTCCATCTATGTTAATTTTCAAGAAACCATGAGGAGGAGGTTGCCAAAAGTCTTTACCAACGTTTATCTAGCTCACATCCTTATGTATGCTCTGGGGAAGTAGTGAATGGAGACCCAATTGTAGCAGTATAAGAGTGTCTTGGGGTAGATTCGGGTTCTCAGGAGGTCTCCCTAACATGGCACCAATAGTATCTTTGAGCTGTCTTAATATCTGTGCAATAGTGTTCTGGGTTAAGCCAGTTTTTCTCTTGAAAATCCTGCCATTGCGCTCTTTCCAGACGTCCCAGATTAAGAAGCCTAGAACTAGAGTCCAAGCATTGTTGATGATTTCATTACCTGAGAATTTTCTTCTCGAATTCCTCAAAGTGTTGGTGATACTGAGGCTATCCCTGTCAATTTTCCTGAAGACTGAGGCCACCCAATCCCACAAGGTTGAGGTGAAATGGCAAAGGTTGAGTAAGTGTTCCATCGTCTCCTCTTGTGTACCACACAGATAGCATTTGGATGGGCCAACAAAACCTTTCTTCAAAATATTTTCCCAAGTTAGAATTTTCTTTTGTTGAACCAACCACATGAACAACTTTATTTTCATCCAATGCGGGTTCTGCCAAAGGTCCTTCCATGCCTTATCAGGGTTTTGATAATCACACCCTATGGCTATTTGTTTGGCTTCCTTGAGGTTAAAGTTACCTTCTATGTTTCTTCCCCATCTTAGTTGGTCAGACGAGGATGAAACCAAAATCTTCCTTTGTTCCAAGTCCATAGCAAGAGAGTTTGTCTGAGTTTTCAAAGGGCTCTCTTCCCTGTAGCCTAGATCCTTCCATGTTCTCCATTTTCCATTGTTCCTTACCTGATCTCAGAAGTCACTTACCATACATAAACCTTTCTTGTCAGTTTCATTCTTGAGATCAGTTAGTTCTTCCCTAAACAAGTTTGGTTCTTGCTACCAATTGTCCTCCTAGAATCTTGCTAGGTTCCCATCTCGGATCTCCAAGAAGCTGTGCTGCTGGACAATGCCTATATTTTCCCATGCAAGATTCCAATTGTGGGAAACCTTGATAATCCCAGACATTTGAATATGATCCCTCTCTTGCCAATTATTTGCATATTTCTATTTCCAAATCTTGGCCTAGGGGGTTGCCGATTCCTTGAGCCACCTCCACCAAAGCTTTGCACCTGAAACTCTGCTGAGGGTTTCAGGGTCATGAAGCCCCAAATATCCATGGGCCTTAGGTTTGCAGAGCTTATCCCAAGCTACCATAGCCCATTTCTTTTTCTCTTCCCCTTTGCCTCAAATAAAATCTCTTTGAATGTTCCTAATCTATTGCAAAACTCCTTTTGGAACAGGAAGAGTTGACATCATCAAAATGGGTATGGTCTGCAGGACAACTTTTATGAGCACAAGGCACCCTGCTAAATTCAAAGATATGCATGTCCATTTCCTGATCCTATCTTGAAGTTTGTTAATGATCAACTCCCACACTCCCCTGCTTAGAGGTTTGTTTGTAAGGGGCATTGCAAGGTACTTAGAGGGTAACTGATCCCTTTGGAACCCTAGAATTCTGGTAAGGTTTCTTTGAATAACAATGTTTGTGTTAAAAAAGAAAACTTTTGATTTGTCAAGGCTTACCTCTGTACCAACAGCCATAGCAAATTCATTCAAGATTTGTTTAAAATCTTTAGGTTCCTTGACCGTGGGAATGCCCTGCAACATAGTGTCATCCACAAGTTTTTGGTGAGTTGAAGCCGCTCCATTTGTGGTGAGTTTCAAACCTTGGATTCTCCCCTCAACACTTGCCATTTTTATCACTCTTCCTAGCCCTTCCATCATGAGCACAAAGAGGAAGGGGGAGAGCGGATCTCCTTGTCTTAGTCCCCTATAAGACATGAAGGTTCTTGAGGGGGAGCCATTAAGCATGATTGAAAAATTGGCCGTGGATGCAAGGGCCATAACCCATCTGATCCAATTGTGGTCAAAACCATAAGATTTTAGCACTTCCCTAATGTAAGACCAGCTTAGCTTGTCATCAACTTTCACTAAGTCAAGTTGTATGATCATACCATCTTTCTTGTTGCTCTTCAGAGAGTGTACCATCTCATGAGCTTGTATGATATTGTTGAGAATCTCTCTTCCTTCCACATAACCAGTTTACTCCTCTGAGATAAGAGCTAGAAGAAGGGGCTTGAGTCTGTTAGTGATCACTTTGGAAATAATTTTGTACACCACATTACATAAAGCTATGGGTCTGAATCTGTCCAATGTGATGACTTTTTCCTTCTTTGGAATCAAATCTATGAAAGAGGCATTGAGAGCCTTCAAGACCGATCTGGATCTTCTTGATTCTTCCATCGCATCAAGGATGTATTGTTTGATTGTTTTCAAGCATGCTTTGAAAAATTCCACAATGAAACCATCCAAGCCAGGAGCTTTCCCATTTATCATCTCGTTGATAACTTCATTGACCTCATCTTCAGATACTAGCCTATTGATATGATGATTGTCTTCCCTTGTTACAAGCTTGGGAATGTACCTTATGAATTTGTTAATGAACTGTGACCTGTCTAAGAGAGGCTCCTTTGCAATGCTAAGGAAGTGTTGTACTAGGATATATTCCATTTCTTTGTGGGTGATGAGCTCTTTCCCTTAAGAATCTATGAGTTTTAAAATTCTGTTATGTGACCTATGACTCAAAGTTGACTTATGAAAAAACTTTGTTTTTCTTTCCCCTTCTCTAATCCACTGTACTCTCACTTTCTGTCTCTAGAGAATCTCCTCTTGCCTGCACCTATCATCCCATTCCTTCTGAAGAGCATCAGCTCGAGTTTTCATTTCCTCTGTAAAGCCATATATGATCATGAGTTGATTAATCCCCTGAAGTTTTTGTTCAACTTATTTTTTTTCTTTGAAAATGTTACCAAACTGTTTTTGTTCCAATCTTTGAGTTTGACTTTGATGTGTTTATGTCTTTGTTGTAGCATGTACATTTTAGTGTCTTGAAAGGGAAACTCTTCCACCCACCATTTATCAATATTGCTAGTGAAGTCAGGGTGAGAGAGCCAGACATTTTCAAACCTGAAAGGTCTGTTCCTCGGTGTACCCATAAAAGTGGCTTCAAACTGGACAGGCCAGTGGTTTGAGCCTCCAAAAGGAAGGATTAAAGCTGACATGTTAGGGCCTGTGAGAAATAGGTCCTCGGAGATCATGAATCTATCTAGTTTAGAGGCAACTTAAGAATCCCCTCCTCTCTTGTTGTTCCAAGTGAAAGTGCGATTTATTGTTTCAGCATCCACTAATCTCATGTTATTTATGAAGTTCTGGAAGGCAATGGAGTCGCTGCCTAATGTTTTGGTGCCACCTTTTTTCTCTGTAAGAGATTTTATCATATTGAAATCCCCTGCCAAAATCTAGGGCATATCAAGATATCTCTCTCGTAGCTCCTCAAGGGAAGTGAGAAGCTTTAGTTTGTCTTCTAGTTTTTGAGGACCGTAGACATTTGTAATCATGTAAATCTCCTTATCACCCATAGGTTGTATTACCAACGAAAGATAGTTCTTGGATGCTTCTGCGTCCAGGATTCCAAGTTTTTTGGGATCCCAAAGCGTAAGAATCCCTCCTGCCAAGTTGTCTGCCTTAACCTCTAGATATTCATACCTGCTTAACCATTTTCTATGTATTTCTCTGATTTTATCCATCGAGCACTTTGTTTCCTGAATGAAAACCATGTCTGGTGTTTCTTGTTTTATTCTACTGCTGAGATTTCATTGTTTCCTTTTACTCCCTAGGCCCCTAATATTCTAGGATGTAAACTTCATTAAGATAGGTTTGTAAAATAGTAACTGGTGAGATCTTTCATCTTACCTGAGTTGATCATGAGTTTTCCACCTTCTATCAGCAACTCATTCTTTCTTTTCCTTCCTCTTTTCCTACCCGGTTTCTTGGAAGAGTGCCTTAGTGTTTCCTCCATTGTCTTCATCCCTCTATTTTCCTGACTGTCATGGTTTCTTTTGACTCCATAAATCTTCAATTGGGATCTCCATAGGAAGAGTTGTTGAACCCTGTCAAACTTCTCTTTTTGCAGGGCGTCAACTCCTTTGGTAATACCCTGCTCCAAAAACTTTACTAGATCCAAGTTTTCCTTCTCAAGAATCTCCTGTAGTTCATGATCCTCCATTCCTGCCTCACTTGGGGTCATCTCATGGTCCCCGCTGAGCTCCATAATGCTCGGTAGATCATCCTATTGCTGGCTATTCTCTGGTATGTCTTCCATGCTAGTATCCCTATCCTTCTCATTGGTTTTAATCTCCAATTTTTGGTTTTCCCCATTGTTTCCAATTTCTTCTTCTAAGATTTTGAAACTATTGTGGCTCAGTTGTCCATCCTCATTGTTTTTTTTGGTGCCGATTTCCTCCTTTCCCCTTACCTCCCACCTTAGTGAAACCCTCAGGATATTTTCTTGTGGTGTTTCTTTTGTTGCTTTCTAGTTTGTTTAATGGGCAGTCTCTATATAGGTGCCCGTGTTCATGGCACTTACAACACCTAAATGGGACATTCTCATAGTCTACTGCCTGCACCCATTCTTCATCATAAACTTCTAAAATGATCTCGTCTGGGAGTGCCCCAGATAGGTCCATTTCCACACAGATCTGGGTGAAGGAAGTGTATTTTCCTCTTAATGTCGCATCTGATGTCTTTATAAAATGCTCTAGTTTATTGTCGATAGCCTTTAGGGACTCCGACAACCAATAATCTAAAGGAAGGGAGTATAGTCTTATCCATACCAGTACTGAAGTGAACATTTCTCGTTCTGAGACAAAGTTCATCACCCATGGTCGCATATAAAGGCCTACAACAGCGTAAAAATAGGGTCCTCCCTCGAACACTCTGTCTTTATCTTCTAAACTCGCGAACACCACCGTAAAGAAACCCTTGGATCTAAGGTGAAGATTTATTCCCCCCTTTGGTTTCCAGTGGTTCCTTATCCATGCATGTAAGGCCTTCTCCGACAGCCAAATCCCCATAAATTTGCATATGATCACGTGTTTTGCCATGTGATCTCTGTGCACCTGTAGCGCCGGGTCACTTAAAACAACTCGAGGAGTGATGGTAGACTTGGGTTTGCAAACCCCTGTCACCCTCAGAGGATAAAATTTCTAACTGCTGCCTTCTTTCCTCTTCTCCTTGCTACTTCCTCACGATTTACTCTCTGTTCGTGAGCTTTAATATTTCCTGTGTTAGTATCCTTAGTTATCACCTCTGTTGGTTTCTTGAAGCGATGCATATCAATTTCCTTGTTTCTGTTCGCGGATATTTGACTGTAGGAGGGAGAAAAACTCCCTCCTCCAAGACCCACCAAGGTTACCAATGCCAAACCATGACTCAAACCCTAGATCAGAATGTAGAGCACCTCCCCAATCAATTCCCAGTTCAATCGCTACAAAGTAATCATCTTTTAAAAATAGTTGACAATGCTTTAAAAACAACTTTAAAAAACAAAAAAAATCATGTTAAATGATATATGTTAATTCACCAAAAGCTATTAATTAAATTTGATGAAATGGACAATTACTTTCATTTATTTATCCATCGATATTCTCATATGTTCTCCTCTACATGTTGATTCTATCATTTTTTAAGTTTTAGTATATATATTTTATTTGATAATTACCCATTAAACCAAGAAATTTTTCCATATCAAAACACACATTATAATGATTAAGTGCACACACACACACAAACACACACATTAATCTTAATGAAGGGATCAAATTATAATGGCTTGAATACCATATTGTCAAATATCCATTGATCTTTGCGCATTGTTAAGGTTGCAAAGTACCACAAAATTTACTCTCGTATTCAATGTAAAGGAAAATCATTATGTTAGGTCCCTATAATATTAGTGTATCCCCCTTATTTTTATTGTTAGTGTAGCCCCCTGTTGTTATTGTTGTGCCCCATAGAAGCCCACTATTGTTATTATTGTGCACTTACATTATTATTGTTATGTAGGCTCTAATTATATTATGACCCCTTAGACTCCTATATATACCAAGGAGGTATTGTCATTTGTATCATCTAATAATTGTTCATTTATGTTATTTAAAGGAGCTTTCCCCCTCAAAGATACTATTTCTCAAGTCTTTGATCTATCTTTTCTTCTATTTTCTGAGTTAGTTGGATAACATTTGGTATCAGAGCTTTGGATTCTAGGGTTTCACTGCTTCAAAAAAGTCAACTTGGTATTTTTGTTATACCGTTTTAACTACGAAGCTTCAGAAGCTGGAATTTCGACCACATGGAGCCAAAATATTGATGAACTTTGTGTAAAATTCCAGATCTTGATTTGTTATATTTTATGATATATGGTTTGAAGAAGTCAGGGTTTTTGCAGGCTCCATAATTCAAGCTCAAACAAGTGACCTAGGGAAAATTATCATGACTTTCTCTCTGAGCATCAAAATAGAATTTTGTAAAAAGTGGATTAAAATGCACAAAATTTGGTTTTTAGTGTCTCATTTTCAGGGCCTAAAGTTAAAACAATGACATGTGGAACTCGGTACAATTTCTCTCTATTGAACTAATCTATAATCAGGTCATTGTGGGGTATTGGGCATAATGTTTTCTTGAAGAATCAAATCTCGATCAGACTTGTGGCATTGGAAAGAAGACTCAGAGGGCTACCAAAATACGAAATTTCATACCTTGGAGATTCGGAGTTACAAATATATAACTATTTCAATATTGAGCTCCTAAAAAAAAAGAAAAAAGTGTGTATTTTTTTTTTTTTTTTAAATTTGCATAATTTTATTTGAAAAACCAGTTTGAAGTGATTCAAAGGGCATAATGAAGCATATATATCATTATTTTATTTTTAAATGCCTAAAAGAAATGGACACACCTATTAAGAAACCATAAATCTCTACTATGACGCATGAAGAAGAGGAAGAAACACAACATAATATATCAAAATTACGTGACCAAGTGCAACAAATTCTGCTCTCGCAAGGAGTAACCAAAAATGAAATGGAAGCTAAGATGGATGGTTTGAAGAATGGTTTAAAAGAAACCATGGAAAGTTTGACAAAGTTGCTACAATAAATGCTTCCAAATATTGAAAGGTATTCCATGAAACTCATGATTAGAAAAAAATGAATATTAATCATGGTTTTAGAGAATCTAACTTTAGATTGAATACCAACCACATTCCAAAGATCAATATGAGGAAGTTTGATGACAAGGATCTAGTAACATGGATACTATAGATGGAGCAATATTTTGATCTACATGATGTGCAACACACAAAAAAAGTATGCATTTCATATTTATATTTATAACCCAATCAATTTGTATGGTATCGATGGCTTTGTTCTCATAAACCACTTATCACTTGGTCAATTTTTACGGAGGAAATGATAAAACATTATGAGTATACAAAGAGAAACACCTTCTTTGGCAAATTGATAAATCTCAAACAAAGGGGTTCAATGGCGGAGCACATTTAGGAATTCTAAAAATTGAATACCAAGGCAACTGATATTGCATAGGAGCATAAGATTGATGTCTTTATATGGAATTTTAAGGATAACATCCAACATGAGTTTTTCCTTTGGGAAATTGATTCATTAGAGAAGGCATTCAAGGCAACAAGAAAAGTTTAAAGAAAAATTATGGCAACAAGGAAGTCTACCACTAACAACTATAAAGATGGAAGTGTCGTTGCTCCTAGCCTTCCACAACCTACATGGTTTACACCACAGCAATTGGAGGAAAAAAGAGCAAAAGGGCTTGGTTACAATTGTGATAGAAACTACACTAAAAGTCATAAGTGAGATGAGAATAAATTATTTTACATAGATTGTGAAGATGAGGAAGAAAAGGAACAAGAAACATCAAAAGAAGAGTATATACACGAGGAACCAACCCTAGAGAAATAAGAAATGAATTCGACCATATCTTGTAATGCATTGGTAGGAATTACCACTCCTCAAGCTCTCAATATAAAGGGATATATCAAGAAGAAAAACATAATAGTGTCGATTGATTCGGGTAGTACCCATACTTTTATTCATTGTAAGATAACCAAGGAATTTAATTGCTTTCTGTATCTGGCACCGGAGTGTCAAGTAATGGTTTCAAATGGAAGAACTATAAATTTCTCTAGAAAGTGTTATAATATTAAGCTAATCATGGGGGAATATGTATTGAATACTCCAATGCTTTCCATTCCAATGGGTGGTGTTGATGTTGTACTAAATGGTTACAATCTCTGGGGACGATAGCTTTTAATTTTTAAGAACTATTCTTAAATTTTTTTGGGAATGAAAGGAAATTGAATTAAGGGGTATTGTAAGGAAACCAAGGAAAATAATCAACTCTAATGGCATGACAAAGATTTTGAAGAAAGACCAATGGGATGTAATTGCACAAATTTTCTCACTAAAGGTTCAAATATTGAAATCATTTATTTCTCTATATCTCCCAAAAGTCTAGGACAATCATTCCAAGGTATTTGAAACTCTCAAAGGCCTCCCACCTATTCCTGATTATGATCATGTTATTCACTTTATTCCAGGAATATTTCCTCCAAACATCAGGCCTTACAGATATTCCTATGCCCAAAAGAGCGAAAATGAACATATGGTTGCAAAAAATGCTAGAGGTTGGTATAATTCAACCTAGTCAAAGTTATTTCTCTGCTCCAGTAGTATTGGTGCACAAGAAGGATGGATCATGGCATATCTATCTAGATTATAGGGAGCTCAAAAAGCTCACTATTAAAGATAAATTTCCCATTCTTGTCATTGATGAATTGTTGGATGAATTACATGGAGTAATTTACTTCACCAAGCTGGATCTTCATTCAGGATATCATCAAATTAGAATGAAGAATGAAGACATTCCAAAAAAACATTCAGAACTCATGAAGTTCATTATGAATTTTCGGTCATGCCTTTTTTCCTTACTAATTCACCTTCCACGTTTCAAGGTTTGACGAATTCCATTTTCAAACCCTTCCTTAGAAAATTTGTGTTAGTATATTTTTATGATATACTAATCTACAACAAGTCTGGGAAGGATCATGTTCAACATGTTGATAGGGTGCTCAAAATATGGAGTACAAGAGGTGGAATATTTGGGTCATATTGTATCTCATGAGGGCGTTAAGGTAGACACTAAAAAAATTAAAGCTATTAAGGAATTGAAAATCCCCACAACCCTAAAGCATCTTTGAGGATTTCTTGGGTTGACATGGTATTATAGCAAGTTTGTTAAGAATTATGGGAGAATAACAGTGCCTCTAACAATATTACTAAAGAAAGATGCATTTTTTTGGACTCTAGAAGAAACTAAGGCCTTTGAACATCTTAAAGAGGCAATGCGCCAAGAAATGGTCTTAGTTACACCAAACTTCACGAAAAACATTTATTTTGGAATGTGATGCCTTAGGAAATGGAATTGGTGTTGTTTTAATGCATGAAAGAAGACTCGTTTCTTTTGAAAGTCATCCAATCACGGGAAAGTATTTACGAAAACCAATTTATGAGAAGGAAATGTTGGCAATACTACTTGCACTAAAGCAATGGCGACCTTACCTAATGGGAAGACACTTCAAGGTAAAAACAAATCATGATAGTCTTAAGTAATTTTTGGAACAAAGATTATCTTCAGAAGAAAGAAAAAATGTGTTACAAAGATGACGGGTTATGACTTTGAAATCATCTACAAAAATGGGAAGAAAAATGTTGTTGTAGATGCACTCTCAAGAAAGGATGAGGATGTGGAAGCATTTACCTATGCCATTTCTATTATCCAACCTGATTAGATAACTAAAGCAAGGGATGAATGGAAGAATAACGAAGAGGTGTGGACACTCATTCAAAAATTGAAACAAGATCCCAATACATATGATACATTTATCTAGAAAAATGATTCATTATGGTACAAATATCATTTATATCTCTGTAAGGATTCCTAACTTAAAAAAAATATTCTTTTGGAATTTTACTCCGCCCCCTTTGGAGGGAACTCAGGATTTTTAAAAACTTACCACAAGGTCAAGAAGGAATTTTTTTTGGGATGGCCTTTAATCTGATATTCATAATTTTGTGAGAGAATGTTTGGTTTTCCACCAAAATAAAGTTGAGACAATTAAGATCTCATGTTTGTTACAACCTTTAGCCATTCCAAGTCATCGTTGGGAGGAGGTCTCAATGGATTTTATCATAGGTTTAACCAAGTCTGAAGGAAAGAGTATCATGGTGGTGGTAGTTGATAGACTTACCAAGTATGCACACTTTTGTGCATTATCTCATTCTTTTAAAGCCAATATAGTAGCTACTGCATTTATGGAAATAATTCACAAGTTACATGGAAACCCAAAGATTATTGTAAGTGAAAAAAATCCAATTTTCATTTGAAAATTTTGGACAAAATTGTTTTCTTGTCTTGGTACTTAATTAACTTATAGCTCATCTTATCATCCTCCATCTGACGGGAAAAATGAGATAGTGAAAAAATGTTTGGAAGAATATCTTCGTTGCTTTGTATTTGATAAACAAACAAAATTGGTCAAGTAGTTACCTATGGTTGAATGGTGGTATAACACTTACTTCCATAAAATGACCCCATTTATGGCACTTTATGGATATCATCCACTGTCCATCACATCATCTTTAAGAGAAAATTCTAAGGTTCAAGCAATGGAGGATCACATCGAGCATCAACAATGAGTTCTCCAACTCTTAAAGGATAACCTCACTCTGGTGCATAGTCAAATGAAACAACAAACATATCAACATCACAGTGAAAGAAGTTTTGATGTAGGTGACTGGGTATTTTTAAGGCTACGACCATACAAACAAGTGTTCCTCAAGAAATCTTAGAAGAATAATAACTTATCACCCAAGTATTATGGTCCTTATAAGGTGTTGCAAAAGATTGGTACTATGGCATACAAATTGGAGTTTCTTGTATCTTCCTAAGTACACCTAGTTTTCCATGTTGCATGCTTAAAGAAGGTTATCAATGACAAGCTCCTAGTTCAAACAGTATTTTCAGAACTTAACGAAGAAAGAAAAATAATATTGGAGCCTAAAGTAGTCATGGAAACAAGAACCCAACATCTACGAAATTGATCAATTTCAGAGTATCTCATTAAGTGTAAGAAATTGCCTGCTGAATATTCTATGTAGATGGATGAGAATTTTATACAGAATCATGCATAACTACTCGAGTGTTAAGGACAACCCTTTTTTGAAAGAGAAGGCCATGTTAGGTCCCTATAATATTAGTATATCCCCCTTATGGTTATTGTTAGTGTAACCCCCTATTGTTATTGTTGTGCCCCATAGAAGCCCACTATTGTTATTATTGTGTCATTACATTATTATTGTTATGTAGCCTTTGATTATATTGTGCCCGTTAGACTCCTATATATACCAAGGAGGTATTTTCATTTGTATCATCCAAGAATTTTTCATTTATGTGATGTAAAGGAGGTTTCCCCCTTGAGGAGGCTATTTCTCAAGTCATTGATCTATATTTTCTTCTATTTTGTGAGTTGGTTGCATAACACATTATCTATTGACCACTCTATCTATTACCATGTACAGTAGAAGATTGACCTGAAACGGATGTGGAAAACATCTTGGATCAATGAGGCGTTGTCAAGACATACATAAATCGGACATAGGCACGACATGGTCATCATTATGTCGTTGGCGATATAGGTGATGCTACTGGTGTTGCTGCTATCTAGCTAGGTGCAACCCCACCATCTTTTTTGTGCATACTGATACACATTGTTCGCACTGCATTTCATTTCTGCTAGAGGATCCTCGACTGCTAGATCCCTGGCTACTTAGATTGGATCTAGTCTACCAACTTAAACTCCACAGAGGAAACATAGCCCTCGACCCAAAAGCAGACACGCAGACATCTACTCTACAAAATTGTTACCTTATACGACAATGAATAAAAGCTACAACAACATTATACATTCAATTTTTTTACCTTAAACAGATGAATGAAGTCACATGATGCTCTCATCCACGATTATGCAAATTAAAGCTATAAACAAAAAAATGAGCAAACTTGAAATAGTAAAATGAAGAATAGAAAACATAAAAAAACATATAATTCATAACATAGCCATGAAAACTAATGCAACAGGTGGACCAAAAGGATAACTAGAAATCGAGACGCAATCCATATTATTTTTTGTATATTCACTACGAAATTATTTCGTAGTGCCCGTTTTCCAATTTACTAATTCATTTCTACAAAATGATTTCATAGTTCCTATTAAAATTACATATTATGATTTTGGGGAAGATGAAACAAATCGATTCTTTACAAAATTTCTTTTCCATGACCTTGACTTGCTTCTCGACACAAGAAATGATCCCACTCACCTTTCTTCGTCAAGGATTGCACACTAGCTCAAAGATAATGGTCATAAATATAATCTAAGGAATGTGACAACATTCAAACCAGGGGTACTCTGTTTCAACGCTTAGCTCACTGTAACTACCTCACATTCCCACTCCTGAACACCGTGTCGCATTCCTCCATGGGTTGTGAGACCATTTCAAAAAGGATGCACAAAATATATTCACCAATCACAATGACTAAGGCTTCAATGCTTAGATTCTTAATGTAATTTTATGGAATAAGAACATACTCTTAGCAATAAACAACGCACAGGAATCAAGTTACGGTTAGCAAAAAATTATAAGTAGACAAGGATTTTCTTCAACATTGGACTTCGATTCAATCAAAACCACATCAAATTACAATCCCATTGTTCAGTCAATTTCTCCATTCACATAGAACAAAACACTTTCCTATTCACATAGATGGAAAGCACATCGATTACAACCTACATAACTGTAATTTCACAGAGGAAAACAATGAACCCTATCTTCTCCCTTTTTTTTCCTTCCATGAAATCATGTTATTTAAAAAAACTAACATGGGACAACCAAGAGTCACAAGATATGAACAATTTCATCTTCTCTAGAAAACAAAGGAACTAAAAATTATATTTACAATAGAAAATATCTCCTCCACTAATTTAAAAAAAATCAAAAGTACTCCTAAATTAAACATTCAAAATTTCTAAATAAACATTTCCCCCCATCTTTACCATGTGACCATCCCATTACATTGGGACTATTTTTCCCAGTCTTCTTCAAATTTTGTGCTCCATCTATGCACCTGTATTAGGCATCCTAGGAAATAAATCTTTTTATGAGCTCCTGCTCATAAGGTCTTCGACATAATAACTTGCTTTCTGTATAGCTGCAACATTAATCCATGTAGAATATTCAATTGGAGACCTTTCCACTTAACCAAGTATTCCAGATATTTTTGGGATCTAGTCTTCTTTGCAACCTTTATGTCCAAAATTATTTTAGATTCTAATGTTTTTCCATATGCGTTTGTTTTACCCACTATTGCTCACTAACTTCACCATTGTCTACATTTGCAGTAGATGAGTCTTTGTCACTGACTAGATAAGGATACAAATCACTCACACTAAAAATTGGTGAAATAAAAATGCCTATAGGTAACTCCAATTCGTAAGCATTTTCAGAAAACTTACGAAGTATCTTGTAGGGACCTATCTTCTTCATCTTATGTTTATTGTACTCCCCTATTGAAAACCTCTCATTTCTTAGGTGAGCTAAGACCATATCTCCCACCTAAAATTTTACTTTTCCCTTTAAATCTACTTTCTTCTTGTATTTGGAACTAATGTCTTGTAACCTCTACTTAACTTACTCATGTAACTCACTCATTGTTGCTGCAAAATCTTCTCCTTGAACACTTCTTTGTTCCATTCTGTCCAAATGTCACAACTCACAAACTCCTGTAGGATGCATTCCATACAAAATCTAAAATGTACTTTTCCTTGTGCTCATATTTGACCAATCATTATATGTGAACTCATCTTGAGCTAATACACGATCCCACTACTTGGGATGATCACCTGAAAGGCTTCTCAATATGTTCCCAAGACTTTGGTTCACCACTTCAGTCTATCCATCAAATTGTGGATGATAGGTTGAGCTGAAGTTTAACTTGGTTCCAAGTTTCTTCCACAAGGTTCTCCAAAAATGCCCTGTAAACCTTGTGTCCCTGTAAAAAATTATACTCTTCAACAAACCATGTAGTTAAACAAGCTCATTGAAAAACAAGTTAGCCACGTGTGTCGCGTCACTAGTTTTGACATGGAATAAAATGAGCCATCTTTGTGAATTTTTCCACAACTGCAAGTATTGAGTCATTACCTCATGAGTCTCTGGCAAACCCAAAACAAAATCCATACTCTTTGAATCCCATGGTCTACCAGGAATGGGTAAAGGAGTATATAGTCCAACATTTTGACTCCTTCCTTTTTCATGCTGCCACACCCTACACCTACTCACATATTTCTGTAGATTTGCTCTCATGGTCACCTGCCCAAGTGTCTTATCAACACCAAAATGTCCTTTTGTTGGCTTAGTGGGACCTGACCCAGGTTCAAAGGTAAGTTTGCCAAAGAAATCCCTACACTACTGGCCCTTTTGGCACCAACCCGTGGAGCGTGGACTGAAGTCTCACCCGAAGCAGTATGGGGGGATGGTGGAACCAAGTTTCTACACCCAGAGATGAGAGTAATGTCTTTTTACACCCTAAACCTGCCTTCGCACAAATTGATAAGCCCTTAGGGCTTAGCAATATAACTTCCCTTAATCAGAGTCTATACCTCCACAAAGGTCTATGATTGTCTTTTGTTGGACCCTAAATAGGTGAATAAACCACTTACTCGCCTCTATGATTACTCCTAACTTCATATTTACCCAGATCATCTTAATTGTTCAATGATTTTAACATGCAACAAGATATTCTTCACATAAATAGTTATTCTTACTTGCATTCATATGACAATATAAATCATGTAAAATCACACATCAATATAGTATTAGTTCATAAACCCATCATTCATCATAACATAATAGTGCATTCATTCATAACAGAAGGAAATAGACAAAGACAAGAATTTCTGGAATAATCTCTTTATTAATACTTCAGTTCTTCTTACAGGCTCAAGACTTCCCTGCACACTCAGCTACAGGGGTTTGCGCACTCAGCTGCGGACTCTACTCTAGGCCTCTGCGCACACAGTTGTAGAGCCTCTCTTATACTCTAAGACTTCTTCGCTCTTTCTTCTACTGGCCCAGTACATTCGTCTTCATTGATATCTATTATCCCTTAGACTCTCTAAGACTCTCCTTTTTATACAATCCCATGGTCTGCGGACCATGGATAGGTCTATACAAGCCGACACAACTTACATAAAACAAGTGTAAAACCCTTTATGACACTTTACTATCCACACGCTCCACAACCACATCTTGCAGAGACTTTACATTCCTTACAACAAAAATTGGGCTTTTTGCCCCAAAATTGACCCCAGGGGGACCCTGTCCCAATAGGCCCCCAACAAAAATATTGTGACTCACCCCCGAGTCACTCTGCTAGCATGGAGATCTTACTTCGGAGACCTCCCAACTCTACTTGTGCCACTACTACCTCAGCCATGCTCCGCGTGGCTGCCTGTTTGATTTTCTCCACCAGCCGCTCTGTTGCTAGTCCTATGTTGTCTTCCTTGATCTTCTATTGTGTTCTCTGTAGGCTTGCCAAATTTTCCTCAATGGTGGCAGAGATAACATAGGCCTCATCCAACCAAGGACCCAATCTGGCCTTGAGGACAACCTCTTTCCTTTGCGCTGCCTCCACCTGTTTGAGCAACTATTTTGCCTCATGCAACTTATCCAATCATTGTGATTTAAGTAAGGTGTGTGATGTCACTCTTTCTTCATTGTACTACTACTGCAATTCACGAGCTTCTATATTTAACCTCTATGGGTTAAGATCTTCCTATAGCACCGTGACTGCCTCCATGAACTGCTCGAAGAGCGTGGTGCAATCCCTCACCGTAGTGTCTACTGCTATGACTCCATCCTTCATAGTGGCTTCACGTTGTTCTCTGACCTCTAGTGGAGTTGAAGGCCGTGACTTCAACTCGAGCTCTGTTATCTTCAGTTTCAGTTCAAATTGAACCTTTTCCACCTCTGTTTTTGCGTCGCGCATACCTCTAGCCATCCACCGACGCTTCCTCCGCGATATGCAGTTCAGGGATTTTACTACATGCCTCGACCACCACGGCTACAATTTGTTCATTTTGCACCTGAAATTTCTTCCATGCTTGCAATGTTGTTATTTTCTCCATGAACATCTGTTCGTTGTTGACCTTATATTCGTTGATCATGCTCAGTGCGCTCTACTTCCAGGCCTTAATCTCTGCGATCACACCTACTCCTCTTAACCTTCTTCTAGTAGTCAAACCATGAACAGTGATGGTAACAGTCACTTTTTGGTTGCATTGCGTAGTCTTCACCCCTATAGCATAGCTCCCTTCATGCTTCTTCTGGTACTGTGACATCCTCATGTCTCGTGCAGACCTCTGATTGCACAACTCTACAACTTGGGTAATGTAGTTTATAGTCTTGCGCCTCCTTGTAGCTACCTGAGCTGCTAAGACTGTGCTACCATCATGCAGTCATCGGGCCAGATCCCTGGTGTATGGCTTCAATCAACTTCCATTTACCTTTCCTGGAAATGGAGCTCCATTCAATTTCACAAGCTAAACTGCTCCACCATCGGTAGTTTCTTTGATCACATATGGCCCCAGCCAGTGCATCTGAACTTTTCCTGGAAACTTATCAAACTTACTATCATATAATAAAACTAAATCATTTACCTTAAAGGTGCATAGTTTGATGTGTCAATCGTGCCATGATTTTTCACATTCCTTCTGAACCTGCTGATGGAATCCAGCCAAAAATTTATCTTCCTCGATTTCTGTTAGCTGCACGAGCCACTCTTCTAAGGCTCCATGGTCCACCATCCCTGTGAATGTCACTATGTGTAGACTAGGCATGATATACTCCATAGGCATCACAACCTCTACACCATAGACCAATCTAAACGATGTCTGACCAATAAGATTTTTACAAGTAGTTCTATAAGCCCATAACACAACTGGTATGCATAAGTCCCAATCATTCCTCTGTGCATTGCAAACCTTTGTCAGTGCATCCTCAAATATCTTATTAAATGCCTCAACCATCCCATTGGCCTGCGGATGATATGGCATACTCTTCTGATGATAAACTTGGAATTCTTAGGTTAGTGTGCTAATAGTGTCATTGAGGAAGTGCATACTGCGATCACTCATTAAAATGTTCGGCCAACCAAACCTAGTCAACACATACACATACTCAAACACAAATTTCGTTGTTGTTGCCCCTGTATAGTCCTTCACGGGTTGTGCCTCTGCCCATCTGGTCAAATATTCAGTCACGGTGATGATATACCAAGCACCTGTCTTCTTTCCTGAAGGTTGAATCGGTCCTACAAAATCAATTGCCCATTTATCAAATGGATGCAATGATATCTATGGATTCAGAAGCAATTCATCCCTTCGTGATGGCCTGTCGGTTCTCTGACATGCATCACACACCTTACAATATGATTTGGAATCATTATGCAATGTTTGCCACCACAACCCAACGCATAAAATCTTTTGTGTTGTTTCTTTTCCTGCATAATGGCCTCTGGTAGCTCCTCCATGAGCTTCAGCTAGGATACTGTTTCATTCAAAATTAGGCACATAACGTCATAGTATCTCGTCTGAGCCCATCTTATACAAATGGCATGCTATGACAGAAAAGTTTATCGCATGCACCACCAATTACTTCTTCTGTTGACTCGTGTATCCCACTGGAGCCATTCCTGTAGTCAGGAAGTGGATAATGTCTACAAAATTATTGTCTGCTATGTGCATCACAAAGAGTTGCACGTCAAACAACCCTTCCTCTAAATTGGTAGGCTCCTCTCCTTTTTCAATGCATGACAGATGATCTGGCCCTACGTTCAATCACCCTGGCTTCACAATTACATCAAAATCATACTCTTGAAACAACAACAGCCATCTGCATATCCCCCCCCCCCCAACATAGACTTGTTGTCTAGGTACTTTAATGTAGAATGGTCTCTGTGTACATCTTAAAGTGTTTACCTAGCAAGTTATGTCTAAACTTATGTAGCGCGTACACCATAGCCAACCCTTCGCCCTTAGTCATTGATTAATCCTTTTTAGCCTTAGACAACTTCCTACTCGCAAATGCTATAGGGTAATCCAATTTTCCTTCATTGGCCTGTGTCAGCACTTCTCCCAATACAATACATGAAGCGTCCATGTGAACATGAATTTCCTTCTTCCAACCCGGGAAGACTTGGATTGGTGCGGTGACCATTTTCTCCTTCAATACATCCAAATTCCACTAACATTCTTCATTCCAACAGAATGTAGCATCCTTCTTCAACAACTTTTCCATCGGCGTGGTAATCTGAAAATAACTCTTGATGAACTTTTGTTAATATCTAGTATGACCCAACATTGCACGCAGCTTTTTAACACTCCTTGGTACCTCCAAATTAGTTATGACCATGATCTTAACAGGGTCCACCATTAATCCTTGTCTACACACTACATGACCTAGCAAGATTCTGAAAGGGACATAAAATAATCACTTCTTCAAGTTTAACTTGATCCGATACCTTCGACATGTATCCAACATCAAGCGCAAACTAGCTACATGGTGTTTTACCAGTCCAAACATAGTCCAATCATCAAAGTATACCTCCAAAAATTTGTGAATGAACTCTTTAAACGCCGTGATGACTACGTGCGAGAAGATTGTTGGTGCATTCTTAAGTCCAAAAGGAATTACCGTATACTAAAAGCATCCAAACTCAGTCGTGAAGGTAGTCTTACTCCTGTCTTTTGGTGTGATCTTGATCTAATGGTAACTAGAGAATCCTTCCATGAATGAATAGGCCTCTTGACCGCCAACATTATCCAGCACTTCATCTATGAATGGAGTTGGAAAAGGATCATCAACACAAGCATCGTTCAACTTTCTGAGATCTACACAAATCCTTATCTCATCCTTCTGCTTCTTTTCCTAAACTACCATTGGACTCACCCAATCAGATTCCTCCATTGGTTTAATAATACCCACTTCCAACATCTTGTCCAACTCCAAGCAGACCTTTTCCTTGTACTGAGGATTAAGGTGGTATGGCCTCTACTTAACAGGCTTCACGTCTGATTTCAATGTTATTTTCATTACTCCTAAATTGCCTATGATGCCTTTTAAATCTGAAAAATTTGTGGGGAACAAATCTTGATATTCATGGAGCAACTCAACAACCTTGTCTACTGTGGCATCATCCCAATAGTCCCCAATCTTCACAAACTTTGGTTCCACCTCTATTCCAATATTTACCTGTCTAGTTTTTAGTGGCGTGGTGTGTTAGGCCCCTATACTACTAGTGTAACCCCTTATTGTTATTAGTACAACCCACTTATTATATTGATGTACCCATGTGGTGCCCATATTGTTACTATTGTGCCACATAGAAGCCCACTATT